>JAKKPZ010000676.1:0-21538 GCA_022814885.1 Ditylenchus destructor | reverse complement strand
TCTGGTCGGGAATTTTCTAGTGACTTGAGAATTTTTTGGTTGGGTATTCCAATGGACATCCAATATATCCAGTAAATACAGTACTCTCCGCACACGTTTGTAGACATTGATTGAATCATGTGTTTGTTGCGATGAGAGTGAGTGAAACGATTGAGATATTGCGCAATTTCCACCGGTGGCTCCATAGCTAACGAATCAAAGTAGTAAACTACAAAAGGCGAGCAAGCATAACACGCAACCCAATGAGATCCTCTCTGCGTGGATGGGTCCAAGTTTATAACCATTGAAGCGGGTAGAGGGTG
Source organism: Ditylenchus destructor (assembly GCA_022814885.1). Lineage (NCBI taxonomy): Eukaryota > Metazoa > Nematoda > Chromadorea > Rhabditida > Anguinidae > Ditylenchus > Ditylenchus destructor. The sequence continues at coordinate 21,236 of JAKKPZ010000676.1, read as the reverse complement.
TATAGCGGGAATATGATCAATTGGAAAACAACCGATAAAATTTTGGCGCGTAGCATCGCATTCCTCCAGTAGCTTTGTAATGGTATTTGTGTTCATTTAACCTGATGACGATGGTGGTTGTTCAATCTTTTTATTAATTTTCTGAAGATTAACATAATTGTAGATTGATGCGCCAGAAACTGCAATACAGAACAAAAGATAGAAAATGCATAGGACATAATTGAATGGGGTTGAATCTGGCTTGAACTGACATAGTATAGGAACCGGTGAATCGACTAGTTGTGCCGATGTGGTTAGTGTGGGATCTGCATCCATTTTTAAAATGATTTTCCTCGCTGAAATCCTGCTTTTATAGCACTGTGGTGTCGGAGGTTAGTGTGCGGTTCTTGTCGAGCATTAGCAACCTAAATATTCCCATTGATACAAGAATTTGAAACAATACTTACGCATCCATTTCCCCTAGTCCAATGACGCTTATTCCCAGTGCGGGTACAGCTTCGTTGAATTTGATACTTATTGATGTGGTACCGTTCTTGATTAGGTCAAAGCATTGGTCATCCTCCATGTTGTTGGTGAGATTAAACACAAAAAGGCACCATCCTGATTTGAACTTGTTCATGCTTATTCCATTGGAATCCATTGAATAGGCATAGCTCAATGATTCTTGCATGTCGTGGAAAGCGCGCACAAATTTATCGGCAGCAAAGTCCAGATTATATGGGACAGCAGGATATTCTCGGCCATTGGCGGAAATGGTAATCTCTCTCACGTTAAAATGCTCAAAATTAAATGGACTCTTCTTGTAGCTTCCAGTGTGTGCATCGTGGCTAACCATTCCAATGACACAACGTCGTGGAATCTGAACCTTTTTGATTAGCGCAAACATCACCAAAACACTACCTGTTCTGTCCACAAATTGGATACCCATTCTTTACGACCAGGTCCAATAACAAACGTTTTCGTGGAGGTTTTTCTTAACGCATAACGTGCCGGTGTTACTTCCAACTTTTTGGCAATATCCAACGATAAGCCATCCATTAGTTCAATTGTTTTCACAAATAATCGACAGTTCAAGATTTTTAAATGGTATGTGTTTTTATCATCATCGACAGGAGCCAATAAAAGTATGGCGTCACTGTTTGGCGTTATTTCGATATCAATTTCCACATTGTTTACCTAAATTTCACAATTGACCGGACAAATTATGACAAAGTTTACCATGTAAAGCTCTTGGTTAAAAATGTCGGCATCAATCTTGGACATGAATTGTGCAACTTTACTGCCTGCAATCAACGCTCTACGCATTTTGAACCCAGTGCCGCTTCTATCGATTTGATTGGTACCGTCAGAGTAGTAGCCGGCTGCTTCCAAATACGAATCTTTGACGTGTTTTGGATATGATAACTCCACATCCAAGTAGCTCTTGTAATGATGGAGAGAGTTAGAGTCGTATGTTTCACGACCGTTTATTGAAATCTTCATGTTTTTGATAAACGTCGCACCGATCATCTGAATTGGAGCCACCTGATCAGCGTCCTCCAATACAACAAGATCTGTGCCGTCTCCCTTCTTTTTCATGACCTGCATTTCTGTGAAGATGAAACATTTGCTTAGGTCAATATAACTTGAAGTAGGGTGAATTTTAAAGTGAAAGGGTTTCTGGTCAATTGGATTTAGCGTGAGGTATTCTCGGAAAGCTGCACTTGATACACTGACTTGTGTTGGTGGAATATCAAAGAAGTTGAGAGCAGTTGACACCGTGTTGAGGCTATCCACATCAATTTTGCTGAATGCCATTTTAATAAAGACCAAATGTATCAGCACGTTGACGACGAGTTCGTTTGGCAATTGGTGTACTTCCTATGGAGGAGACTGGTTGGGTAGGTTTTTCACGGACGGTCCGCCCAGTTAAACTGTTTGGAGTAATTATGACTCCAGAATTGTGCCGACGATTTCTTTTTATACCTTTCCCTTGTTGCATCCTCTGAACTACGTTCTCCACACCAGTTTTGGCTTCACTTGACAATGTGTCTTTCAAGTTACCACCCTCTGCGAGCCCTGATAGTATACGGCTGCCTGTGGCCAGACCTTCTTGTCCAAGTGTTTTCCCGGTAGTCTTTAGCATCGGAAGGAGAAGACGCCATAAACCTTTAAATATACTGCTCAATCCCGCTCCTCGTTGACGTGGAATCCCAACGTAATAACCGCGACCACGTTGATAGGGTGGAAGACCTTCAAAATAGGTGAGCCCTGCTCCATGTTGCACAAAATCACTCAGCTGTACGTTGCTAGTATCAAAGAGAATATGAACCATGTTGATAAAAACTATGGAGAATGCAAGTCCTTTTATACCCTCAAAAGTATATGGCCTTCTTGAACACGAGCGTAACGACTACCGTTCCTAAAATTACTATTGTATGCAACAATGAAGAATATACCAACCGTAATCAAAGGGCACAAGACGACCTTCCATCGTGCGTATCTCAATTGCAATTTCATTCACTTCACGTGGTAGTACCTTGCTGTATATTGGTGTATCGTATGTTTTTTCAATGACGTCCCCAGGTTTACCACTCACAGCCACAACGCGAAGAAGAGATGATAGTGTATCACCAAAGATCATATTCTCTGTCAATCCATGAGCATAGACACATAGATGACTGATACCACCTTTTAGGTCACTAGCATATTTGGCGACGTCATTGTTTTGTATTTCCTTCTCTTCGTAACCCAGCACATAGCCTAGTTGAGGAGACGGTATAACATATTTTACATGAGAATTGTTAATCTCCAGTTGAAAACGACCAAGCTCTGACCTATACCGAAAACGCGTCGTTTGTAAAATATCTGCATGTACTTGAGGTGTGATCCATCCTGGTGTGTAAGTCGTAGCTCCGAGATGAGAAAACTCATCTCCTTCTTCTATATAAACTTCATCGCCTGTTGAGGCTTTGTTTGCGATTTGCAAGTTTATCTCAGCCTTTTGTTTTCGCTCTCGTTCTTTTTTCCGAATTAGAGCCGAATCTAAGCCTATCAGAGGTTCAGGTTCTGGTTTATCAAACGTTGTTTCACCAATTGCTTCTGGCGTTGTTTCAATATTGGATACCTCCGCTGATGGTTCCTCTTGTGTTTCTGGCTGAGCGACTGCTACACTAGGTGATTTTGGCGTCTCTTGTCTATTTTGTACGTCTGGTGTTTTTCTCTTTTTCGCGGCAAAATTCTCAACCTCTTTTAACATCTTTTCTTCAAAATCCAAATCATTTTGCAATTCTCTACGTTCTTCGTTTAGGCGCTCTCTTTCTTTTTCATCGATTGTTCTTGCAATCTCTGCATCCTTTTCAAGCAATCCCTTTTTTAAGTCTTCAATTTCAGTTTTTTGTTCGAGCTGTATTTCCGTATATAGCTGTTCGAGCACATCATTTTTCGTTTTCTTTTCTGTCCTGTATACCTTGCCAAGTATGGTACGTGTTACTTTTAGACTCTGCTTTAGCATCTCTGGTGGTTCTGTTTCCAGGTTGAGTTCAATATCTCTCAATTTTGCACGAATGTCATCAATTCGTTTTGATTGCTCTCGGTAAAAGAACCCCAATGTTCCTTTTATAAAAGCAGTTTTCATGGCGGACAAACCAAAATTATCTGTAGCTCTTTTATAGGCCAGAAGAAGTAACTCATCAGCCTCGTGTTTTGTCTGAAGATAGTTTCTCTCCGCCGAAAACGGCGCAAGAGTATTTATAATTTCTTTCTGCTGGTCCACGTACCTTTGTTGTTCATTTGCCAGCGTTTGAAACATTTCTTTGGTGTTTGGTTCAGAAACATTTTGTGCTGCTTCCGACACGTCATCCGCTTTTCGTTTTCTTCTGGATTGTGCCATTCCGGCTAGTACCCCCTCATGGAGTGATCGCTCCAATTCTTCGGGTGTATGGTAGGCTCCTTTTGGAACAGGTGCACGGATTCTGCTTCCCTCGTTTAGAAATAAATCCAAATATTGTTCAACGTTGGTACCCACTGTGGGCCAACTATGATGAAATGTAATAGAATGGAGGCCACATTCCCAATTGCCATTGAATACCAAATGCTTTGGAAGTAGAACACGATAGCTGTTTGGACGATTGTCAAAATATGTTTTCACGTTGCTGGGTAAAACCACAAAGAAAGTATTGGACATATTTATTGAATAATAAAACACAATGAAAAGAAGCTATTTATACTATGCTGTCGGCCGCAATCCATTGTTTACCAGGGTGATCATAGAATTTTACAAGAACTTCCGGTACACCATTCCTCGTTCGTTTGCGATATGTCTTTTCGATACGGTATAGTGTTGTTTCGGGATCATGAAATGTTTTGCTGAATTCTTCGCCATAAAACTTTCCTTTCACGGGTTGTTTATCTTCAATGTCTTTGATTCTATACACTACGGGTAGATTGCGCTTTGGTTTGACTTGGCTTATTTGATATATTCGATCAGAGAATGTAGGAAGGTATCCCTTATCAAAAACACCCTTTTCCTTCGCTATACGAACCGCATCGTCCTCCTTGTAGTTTGGTTTTTTCGTAGAGGTAACGGATGGTTTTAGCGACACCAAGCGTCCATATAGTTGCTTCCACAGTTTTTGTGCATTCTTGAAATTTACTTGCATGGGTGTCATTTTTGTCACTCGACAGACAGAATTATTGATTGAGTTTGAAATGTCTTTGATTGCATTTATCCAATCCATTGTACGATGGTAGGTGAATAATCGATAGAGCCTTTGTTTGACCGTTTTTAAGCTTCTTTCTGCTACACTTGCTTTCACACTAGAAAATGTGGAGCGGTGTTTTTCAATTCCTTTTTGAGCAAAATATTGTTTTATGTCACGTGACTCAAACTCTGTTCCCCGATCACTAAAAATTCCGTTTATAAAAAGTTGGTAAACAAAAACAACCTGAATATTCGTTGTGGAAGCATTGGCATTTGAGAAAAAAGGTCATCGAATGCTTCTTTCATGTGATGAAAGCTTTTACTCTTTGTTCCTGATAAAAATATCCGCCGAGAGAGCACATCAACACCGATAAGTAAGTAACGATATCCATTATTGTGCTTTGCAAGTTTCTGCATATCACCCAAATCAACTTGTACATCTAAATAAAATATGAGAAGTTTAGTTTAGTGTTAGCAAACCTGTCATAAACCCTGCTGGTATTGTTCTCTCTCTTGGAAAACGTAAGCGCCTCTGTTTATGCAAAGTATACACAGTTTGCGTTTCCAAAAAATCTTTGACTTGCTTTTTGGTAACATCTGGTCGTTGGCGTTTAGCTTCCTTGTAAAGATTATCAACGCCAGAAAAAGCTGCGGGGTTGTTTTTATCGGAATAGAGATGTTTAAGCAGTGCATTTACATCCATTTATGGGGGTTAAAGCTTAAACTTCTTCGTTTACTAACGTTTGTACTTCGAGGAGCGGCTTTATATTCCAAACGTTTCAGCTGTATAATATCAGGATCTTTGGCAATTCGATTAATAAATACTGTTGTACCCGGAGGAGATTGGCCCACCTCTGGAAAAAAATATCGTCTAATTGCCTCCTTAGCATCACTTCCTGACACCTTTTGTCCTTTCTTGTCAAGAATTTTGCCTTTTGTCGTAACTCCAAATACGTCTTTACGTTTATTTATAATTTCCATAGCGCGGTCGACTTTGCTGTCAACAAATTGTTTCTCTGCCAGTGATTGTAGTTGAGAACCTCCCCTTAGTGGTGTCTCTTCTGGGGATGAGGATGCCGGCGTTTTTTTCTTTTTCTTCGCCTTTTTTGCAGACTTAGGTTGGGGAGTTTCCAGGTTATTTGTTTCAGCAGTTGTGACGGGGGTAGGTTGTACATTAGTCTCATCGGCTTGAACCACTGTCTGAGTATTGTTTGGATCCATCATCACCACTTCAGGTTTACCGGCTGCCATCTTTGTGAGTAAATTTACCATATTGTCCAATTCAACTTTTATCGGTTTTTCCTTTGCCTCCTTTCTCATTTTGAGAAACCGTCGAAGCTCTTGTTGATATAGGGTATTCCGGGCCGAGGCATTGAGTGTTTTGCTACGTCGTGCTGCAAACATTTTCCTCTTGGTGTATTGTGCTCCAATATCATCGTTGTCGAGTGCTAGAGGTTTTGTGGGAGCGGTAAGCAGACCACGATATAAATCTTCTGGCACAAGCACCAAACGGTTAGCCATTAGAGATGTAGCAAATGTCGTGTAGCTTCCAATACAACTGGTAGAATTAAAGAGGGTATCAATGAAATACCACCACCGGTTTGAATAAGTTTTCTGGCACCGGCTTCTGATTTACGATTTCCCAACTTCCTTATATACGCGGCGTGTGGTAATAAACGTTCTCTTTGCCGATTTGAGAGTGGGAATTTACCGCATAGAATATTTACGCAAATTTCCACAACTGTTAGCAATTCGTCTTTGGTCGCGTGAGTTAGGAGATTGTGTCGTTTTTTAGCCGATTTGGTACGGCATAATGCCTTTAGAAAGGTCAAATTTTGGAATACACGTTCTCCCACCACTTTCAGTTTTTTACAACGTTTTCGGGAGGAAGATGGTACGATCTTCTTCATCGGGAAATATGCGAGTTCTCAATCGGAGAAGTGGATTGGTAGCAGGATGTAGGTCAAGCAAAAGATATCCGTACGGTACTTCTGTCGCCAATTTATAGGCACTCAGCATGTAGTCAAGCTGTCGAGGAAAAAGTTGTTGTGCCAGTGTTCGAATTTGAAGCATATGCGCTGTACGTGTCAAAATAATATATTGGGAATTGTTTCGCGCCACTCTGATATTCTTCTCATACAAATTTTGTGTAACAAATATTACAGAAATATTTTGGTGATGTGATTTTTTGGTAAACAACTCTGTCAGAAAACGCTCACTGGCCAAAGAGAGCAAATCATCGAGTATCAACAAACATGGTTTCTCACATTCCGCCAGCATTTGATCTGAAGGTAGTCCGGAACATACTGTGATACCTTCCTGTTGTAATTGCACCACATGATTATCAAATTCACCGTAGCAGAATAGAATAGATGTTGGTGGTGGCGTTATCATTGAATCTCGGTATTTGAGAAGTTTCATCAGTAGCGTTGTCTTTCCACTTCCCGTCGGTCCGCTGAGAATCATACCAAATGGAGAGCGAAATTTTAGATCACTTTCAGTCATAAGTAGAGATTTGTTAGCAATACCACCAATCATTTTTTTACAGCACGAATGATCATGTATAGTCACAACACACCTTTAAATATAAAACATTGTACCTTTTTTCATGTTATATTTGTGAGATAATTGTAATTTTAAAAAATAATTTAAAAAAGCAAATTTATATTCAGCCTGTCAACATGTGATTTATTACAATCATTATTGATTGATTACTTGTCACAAAGAATGATTTATTACCATTCAGTTTTGATTGATTACGTGGCACGAAGGAGACGTTAAGCTCCGCCCACTGAAGATTTTTCGGCCCCAAATGTGCAGGGTTAACTACTATAATGTTGGCCTTACGTGGCGTTCCTATGGAAATGTTGCCCACAAATATTGGGATTTGTGACGTTGTTGTAGCATTGATTAAAATTTCACCGCCGGCATCTTTTTCGACAATTGATTGGTGCTTTGTGTCGAGCTTAAATTCCGAGAAGGAAGGTTCGTCCAGTGCCAATCCCAATTTTTGTCGGATTTTTTCTGCTCTTTCATGCAAACGAAATCGGGAAATCTCGGCGGAAAGTTTCCTTTGTTTGGTAGAAATTCGGTGGACAACGCAATTGGTAGATGGAAAGAAAATAAAGTGAAGAAAAAATAATCCAAGATCAAAGGAATGTATTTTGAACATCTAAACGTTTTTTATTATATGAAATTTTACAAGCTGCAAATTAAATTATAAAAATGGCTCGTTTAGGAAACATTGGTTGAGAAATAGTGATAAAATAAGAGACCATTAATCCTTATCAGTTCCACTTTGCTCTCACCAATTTCAACTTTTAATCAGGCATAGGGGTAGCTATCGTTATACACATTACTTTTCCGTTCTATTTAGTACTTTTTCGCTCATTGTTTTTATCAGAAAACTATGCACATGACATTTACTGGTGGTGCTAATAAAATAATTTTACAGCATTACAGTTTGTATAAAGTTATACAGAATGTTGCCAAGAAATACAAAGCGATTTTGTAAAAATTTTGTCAGTATATAAATCTTTTCTAAGTAAAGCCGCTGTTTTGTGATAATTCATGCTTAGGACGAAACGTATCCTTTTAGCAGTTTCCATAATGACAGAAATATTATTCTTTTTGACTTACCATTTCCTAACTTGCAGATAATCCACCTATAAATGAAGATATCGATAAAATATAGAGGAAAGATCCTAATGTAACGGAATGATGACAGCCAACGGGAGAGTGCTTACAATTTCTAATGCTTATCCCATAATTATTTATTTATATCTACCCGGGCTTAATTTGTTTATGACAAGCTGCAGACAACTTTCTCTTTAATGAGGTGTGCTACGTCTTAGATTCTGATACCAATATTTTCCTGGCAGAAAATGGACAAAACCTGGTAGAATGGGAAAATCCGAAAATATTCAGATGAAGATTAATCGCGCATTGTTGCATTATTCGAATTTATGAACCAGTTTTATGAGCATACTCGTAAAGTTTTCCCAGCCGGAGTGAATTACGAAAGTAGTCTGGAACACATTTTTGAAGTAATACGTTTTCTGTTTTGCGATAAGATTAAACGGCTCACTACAAATTGTACGACCGCCTATTGTACGACTCCACAAATTGTACGATTACATATTGTACGACCGGTTTCTTGTACGACCATGCAAAAAAGGGCTTTTTAAGGGTCCCCGACCGAGATATTGTACCCTTATTGGTTTTCGACCACTCTGATTCCGAATTTGAGGTCAGCTTTGGTACTGGATATACTGTAGTACTACTTTCTGGCGTTTTACCCATAAAAATTACAGAATGCCAGAAAGTGGTGATACGACAAAACTGACTTCAGATTCGGAACCCCGAATGCAAAATTTCTGCTACCCTCAATTTTTGCGAAATTTCAAGTAAAAGAAACCGTTCGTAGAATTGACCGTTCGTACAATTGTCCGGTCGTACAATATGTAGAGAGCCGAATAAATACCCAAATTTACGCACGGGCTGAAATTGCTCGGTCAACTTCCAAAGATGCTTAATTTATAGAATCTCTTCTTTCTAATTCGAAATTCTCCCAAGAGTAAAATAATGTATGTAATTCAAAAATATTATTTTATTACGTGTGAACGAAATAAATGTATTCCAGAAACCATAATGCGTAATATGTAAATTATGATATGAGGTTTGTGTATAACAGAATTGGAACTTTTCCCATTTAAGCTTGCGACTTGCCACCTCCACGCGTCGTCATCCTCAGCTATAGTTTCCTGAAACGCAATTAAAAACTTGGGCAGAAATGTGAGAGAGACTGTAAATGATCGAGACTGTACTAAGAAAGAGTTATCATCCACTTTCTATATTGACTAAACTTATATGTCAGAAACCTTTTCGCTCCCGAATCGCAAGGATCTCATTTTTCTCATAAACATAACTCACTTTGTCTCTTGGAACTTGAGCTGTCGGATGAAATAGGTTCAATTTCTTCGACGTTGAATTGTCTTCCGATTCACCTAAAACTAAGTAATTTTAACTTCTGTCTTCTTACCGATATCTATCGAAACAAAATTTAGATTCTGCAAAAATCGATTAAAGGAGCCTGTCATTGTTGCGCAAATATGAAATTAGCATGTTTAATTTTTTGGGTATGGTGTATAATTTTCATAATGACAAAAAAATACTTACCCGATTTAGTTTGCCCTTTTTCAGATTCAGTATTCCAGGAAGCCGAATCCAGAATCACGTTATCTCGGCTTGATTGGCAGAACGTTTCAGATTTATTCGTGGAAGCACAAATGCAATATTTGCTAAACGCCGTTAAACGTACAACAATGCATTCTCGACTTTTCAACATTGTGTTCCAACGGACAAGATCAATTGGAAAGTATTGAGCCTGTTGCAGAATAAACAAGCGTTGCACATAATTAAAGTGGTAAAAGTACACTTTCACAACATTATATGACAGGTAGAACTGGAGTTTTTTGTGATACGACGGACAGTGACTGTCGAATTCTGGCAATGTGCTTACACTCTGCGGCGTTAGCTTCGTCCCGATAGAAAGTTCGACACTATCCTAAGATAAGGTTCTATAGAATCGATATTTGGAAATTAATATTTTGAAGAGTTTTATATGTCTAAAAATTATAAGTCTAAAATGGTTATTTTTGTCCTAGGCTATTTTTACCTGTTTTAGTGTTGAGGCTGCAATTTTCAACAATTTTATTTTCTCACACAAATCGTAGGTGAACAAGGATTAGGGGATTTTCAACGAATTGCAGCTGGGTACGAATTAGACATTAGTTTTTGCTTAATCCCACATCGAAAATATGATGTTGAAAATTTCTGCTACTTTAAAAAATGGCTAAATATTTGCCTGTAATTTTGCTTAATGGTCAAATTTTGACACTCTTTCGATGGCGTATTTCAAGGGTCGTTATTTTTCCAGAGGTGTAGAAAATGTTTCCAAGAGTAAGAAGAGTGGGAATCAGGTAAAAAATCACATTAGCTCATATCTCCGGAAAACCACACAGAGCAAACCGCCAATAAATGCTGCCTAAATTTACGAAACTTGCTTTTTGTGCTTTGCGATTTTACGCGTTAAAAAACTGAATTTTAAAAGTCAGAGTTTTATAGAATTGTTATTTTGAGAATGAGCACAGAAACAATGTTGGCGAACGGATAGCAAAATTGGACCATCTGAATGAAAATAATCGCCCATTTTTCGACTCAAATCCATATTTTTGTTGTAAGGTCAAGCTAAAACTACTACCTAATTTATACGCATCGTTGGTGAAATCCCTAACAATGTTTACCTACGATTTGTATTGAAAATACAGTTTTTGAAACCAATACTCAATAATTGCTCAAGGCAAAAATAAGCCATTTTGCAGGGAAAACTCAGTGTAGGGAAACTCTCTGCTAGCGCCAGAAATACAATACATAGTGAAAAGAAGACATCTCAGGAAAAAGAAGACCAGAAGTTTCCAGCACTGGTTCACTGCACCAAAAATCGTAATAGTCCGGTGACGTACTGGACTTCATTGGAATGTAATAGTAGTATGTTTCATAGTATTCGCTACGCAGTTCTCCATATAGGTGGTACTCTGAATGGGTAAATTTTATTTTGAAAAATTTTAGCACACAAATAGCTTGGTGGTTACGCTAGGTCATATCTTGATTTAGACCAGGCCACCCCACGGCATTTAAAAACCTGCAAATGGCAAAATCTGTCCTAGGTGCGAAAAACACTTCACTTTTTTAAATGATTTTCGATGGTACGTATTTCGTAGGTACGAAATACGTTATATGTGACACTGTGGTGCCGGGACATTTTGGTGCCGTAATTAAATTTTGCGTTTCTAAGCATCTGGAACCGTCTATAATGTTACCAGACGTTCCAAAATGTTTAGCTAAGGCTCTAGAACACTCAATAATAACAGTGGTAATTTTTTTTATGAATTGGACTGTATAGATCGATTGGGTTTCTGGAGGGATTCTAAATAGGTAAGCTGTTCTAAATAGCCCAATATAAGGGTTTAGATTAAGCCCAAGCTTTAGCTTATATCATAATTTCACACATCTAAAAAATTCCTTCAAAATCGAAGCCCGCCAAAATGGCCTAGAAATACTGTTATGAAAAGGTGAGAAAAGTTTTCTAAACTTTTACTTTTGAACCATAGGGGTATCATAGTTTTTAAACATCATTTTGATGAAATCATTTGCTATTGCTTAGATTTGACTTCTAGAACACTCTAGTTTAATAATAGCTAAAAAATGTCCCGGCACAAAAATGTTCATGACCAAAATGTCCGGCACGAAATTCAGAAGTCTGTTTCTTAGGACTTCAGAATTTGTATTTCAGTTTTCCGATATGTCTTAAATAATACATATGTACAATAATACAAACCCGTTAAAGAAAGTTGTTTCTTAAATTTTACATCTGTAACATTTTGACAATATTCTTCAACAGTTCCAGGATCATCGCACATACAGACCTTAACCCATATGCTTTGGTCTGAACTGCAATGGACATCTTGGTCAATATAAAGTGAACTCCCATTCAACGGATGCGAGCCCGAAGCAACAACGGTTTCATTGACCTGCTCCAAATAAAGCAGGTTTAATAATTGATAGGAGCCATAGTCCCAAGAATCCACAGAGCTTAAGGATACATAGCTTACGTTCTTTGAGAGAACCAATCGCGTTGATTCGTTTGTGCAAGTTAAGGGTCTAAATTTTTTATAAATGCTGTTGATTAAAATTTTTATAAATTCTTCTAATTCAATATTATGTATGACAAAAATTTAATTGAGTCATAATCAGTGCTATAGTGCCTCTGTCTCCGGAGACGCCTCAGGCCGGTAAAATAAAGGTAAATGTGAAATTGGGTAAGGATGAAAATTAGTCAGCTTTTTCCGAATTTCTGGAAATTGTTGACTGGACCCCAGTTCCGCCCCCCCCCAGTTCCGCCCCTGTATAGCCTTAAAATGGCCATAACTTTTGATGTACTCAAGCTTAAGCTTTAAGTTTGGTTTTAAAATATTCCTTAGGCTTAAGGAATGGCTAAGCCTAAGCCCAACATTTTAAGACCAAACTTAAAACTTGAGCTTAAGCTTAAGTATGCCCTTATAATTGTTGTTCGGGAGCTTAAGCCTAATGGCTTGCCCGGGAGCCTAGGAACATTTTAAGCCTAAACTTAAAGCTTAAGCTTGAGTACATCAAAAGTTATGACCATTTTAAGGCTATACAGGGGCGGAACTGGGGAGGGGCGGAACCACATTTTAGAAGGGCATGTAATGACCCCATCAAAATTCCAAAATCTGAGCATTAATTTGAGCCATTACTCGCCTTTGTAAAATGTTTCAGAACAGGTTTGACGCTTTAGCGCCAAATTTTCGAATCTAAAGTAAATTTTTTATTACTATTTTCATTGACATGAACTGTATTCAAAGAATTGGTGATACACGCAATTTTTTCAAGTTTTAAAATAAAGTTTTTAAGTAGCAAATTCCTACAAAATTTCATCAGATAAGTATGTAACAGCAACTGTAATCCACCAGGGACGCATGCTTTCGTCTTTGTCCAATGGCAATGGTCCAGAACATGTCAAATCCACAATCATGCTATTGTACTCATTGTGGTGTGTGGAAACATTAACAAATACCTTGGAACATAAAACCATACCACACTGCTCCACATAAAGGTATGAGTGTATTGGAACTAAAACCGAAGTGCCATTTAATTTTTTACCAACTATTAAAAATTTATTGGTGTCACTTATTGTCTGTGCCGATATTCTGTGATTAAAAATACAAATCTTTGAATACAAAAGTTTGCTTCTACAATCTGATGTTTTATTCTTGCAGAGAAAAACAGAAAAATGACATCGGATCACCAGAAATAACCAAGACAAACCACCCCATTTATGTTGAAATTTTGTAAATTGGAAGCATGGACCTGGACCGGTATTTTGTCAAATCTGTGTATACAATCTGACAAAACAGGTTGGTTCCCTAGATCCATGGTAGACCTAGTCCGGTAGACCACCTGCTCTCTCTTGTCAGGTTTGATCTGATTTTACCCTAAGACTGCCTCTTGTATTGTTTGCACGGAATCCCGTCCGGTGACCATGTTTGATAAACTGGCATTTACCCCATCTTAAGTGGTACCTCACAGGGACAATAGTCTCTTTTGTCCTAAGCGTAAAATTACCACAAACTTTTATATTCTAAAGTTTAAACAACAAAAGCGTCAAAGAAGGTCGCTAATCGACCACTGCTTGTGGGACATGTCCTGCCTTAGCCTAAAGTGTGCCCTCCTATTATTGCCGTTATTCGACTAAAATGTTTATTGGCAAAACGTTTTGAACAATTTCAAAATCTTACAAAAAGATTCTTCCTCTAAAGATCCCCTATGATTGGTTAATCATGGATTTTCGGAAAAATCCCGACTTTTGACCCCCAAAAAATGCAATTTTTGGGGGTTTTTGAAAAAAGAAAAATACGCATCTAATAGAATCTCGAGATCCACCCATATACCAAAAATCAGCAAAATCCTACGGACGTGCATACGGGGCTCTCCCACGGTCGGGCAATGAAGGGTTAATTGAACATTTCCCCTTAAATAACAAAATGTTTGCCTGTGTGTATGCTGAAAACACGAACGAACAAAACTGATAAGCTGAGCCAAGAAAACCACATAGCCAAAATTAGGACACCTAATTGAATACAACTATCGCGCTGACAACATAAATGCAGAGTAAATTATTAATCATCAAATTTAAAATATTGAGAATTCATATTGTTTCATATTGACTGCAATTGTGAAAATCTAAAATAATACCTTATCACATGTAATACAGTAAACTCTGCTTATAACAACCCCATTTATAACGACACCTATCGTCCGCATCTTAGGAGAATACAACCGGTCCAATCAAATTTGCCACCCCCTCCCTTGCTTACGATTTCGTAATGTAAACATCGCGGCGATCGCCTCCCTGTTTACAACTTTACATGTACCAGGTGGCGACATAATTTTTGCGAATAATATTTATGCGTTTAAATTTGCGCCATTACAGTTTAGTCCCCTTTAGAAGGGGTAGATCAAATCTGATATTGCTAACTCTATCTTAAAAACGTATTTTAGAAGGGGTTAGCAATATCAGATTTGAGCTAGCCCCCTTCTAAGGGGGCTAAACTGAAATAGCGCGAATTTAAACACATAAATATCATTCGCAAAAATTATGTCGCCACCTGGTACATGTAAAGTTGTAAACAGGGAGGCGATCGCCGCGATGTTTACATTACAAAATCGTAAACAAGGGATGGGGTGGCAAATTTGATTGGACCCGGTTGTATATGAAAATGACTCTGCTTTATGATAACACTTCCAAAATGATTGATAAATTTCTTGAAAAATGTTGCTTATTAACCAAAACGTGGCGGTTTTGTATTTTTACGTTTAACTCAAATTTTCAGCTATTATTCCACTAGATGGTCATTTTTGACGAAATACCACTATTGGCAAAAAAGTGACAATAGCCAAAACAATATTGAAAAATTATTAAAAACACTTTGAAATGCAAACTTTTGTGAATATATATTAGAAATATGATTTGCTATCTAAATAGAGCAATAACACACATATGAAAATCGCAAATGTCGATCATATGCTTGACGTGTAGTGATCCTCCTCCCTTCTTTCGCAAAGAAGAGTGTTCTGTACAACACCTTCCTTTGATAAGAAATGCATCAAAACTCACTCCTTATTTGGAGCTTAATGTATTAATCCGCAGATTGTAAATGAATATATTATGATAAGATTTGGTATTAAGATATTATTTAAAAGTTTTATTTCTAGCTATCAAGAAATAAACGTATGTGTTATAGTTAAACTTGATTCCAGTTAAGCTTGATGCTAACCAGTAATCTTGATGCCACCAAGATTCCGGCCGAATCCGCTATGGGCAGGGAATTCGTGCCAGAAAATTATTGCCCATGTTGAGCTGAGATGGACGAAGGTCGAATAACACTTATTCTGAAGCATCTACTCAGAAAATAAACCAAAAACTACGCATGAGCTGAAAACATGAACAAAACCAAACACACTAATAAACAACGAAATCCAAAGGATTTCGTGTCAGGACAAACATTGAGTTTGAAGCTTCAGAACTAATGTTATTCGACTTCGTTCAGCTCAACAGAGGCAATAGCCTTGGGCTTTTTTGTCGAGAGCAGGGACGTTCTATACTTGGCACTGTTTTTACACACGGTGCCCAAAAACAAACAAAGGGGCCGTTTTGTATATTTCTAAATCTGTCAGAATTTTTTCAAAAGAGACTTTTTTCTGTTTTTTAGTAGTAAAATGCAAAGGACTGGAAAAAACCATTATATAGAGAAAAATATCACGCAAAATTAATCCATTTTTGGGCGCTTATAAAAAAGTGACCCATTAAATAAATTTTTTATGGAAAAAGTGCCTTGAAAAATTTTTACATTACTATATTTATTTTTAGTTTTATTTCATTTGCTCAAAATAGAAAATCCACATTTTTCAAACATCGAATTTCCCGCTCTATTTAGAAATGCACTCCGTCAGGGAAAACTTTTTGAATATATTCAAAATACGTCCAGAGAACTCCTTTTTGCCCCCATTCATCTGGAGCGTCAAATGTTTCACATTTCAAAGAATGTCAAAATTATAGGCGCCAATTGAAATACTAGACTCAAAGTGACGCTTTTACCAAGACTTTTCGACATTTCAAGAAACTTTTCAAATGTGTAAAAACAAATTTGCTACCACTTATCGATCGCAAGACAGACTTTGGGGGCATTCTCGTATATTCAAATTCTTCAGTTATAAAATACCCTTTTAAGCACTGAAGTTCCAGAGTGCTTGTCTACGACCGTTGTCGTAACAATTTTCTTTTATAGAAATGTTTCAACATATAAAACACAGACCAATTTGCGTTTATACCGAAATAAAATATGGCATAAATATCTGATAACACAGTAGAATTTTCCCAAAAAATAACGATCCCGTTGCGTATGATTCGTATCACGTTTCGTGGTTGCTATATCTAAAGATCAATTTCATATGATCCAACAATCGTCACGAACAAAATTGTGACCAGTAAACCAATATCCTTTCTGTTTGGCTTGCTCTCTCATAATCTCTTTCACTCCAGCTTGCTGGGATCTATACGACCTCATATCATAAGGATTCCAATCATAACCTATTCCACGGAATGACTGTCTATATCTGCTGTCAAGACGTTGTTGCTCCTCACGTCGTTGTTTCTCTTTAATACTGTCTATAGCGACACCAAGAAGCTTTGACAAACCCTTGAATAGCTTATCGTCATTTTCACGCTGTTCCATTTCTGTCGTTGTGAGCGGGGGTTTGTTGATACTAATAGTGTTATTTTTGTCATTTTTATTTAAGTGGAGTTCATGGATTTTGGAAGCGGCGTTAGAGAGTCCGGTTTCAGCAAAAACGGATGAAAGGTTAGTGAGCTCACAATCGTTTAGGAACATGCAAGTTGATTGGAACTGCTTGATATTAAGCCAATAAAGGCGTATATATTCCCCAAGAAGAAGTTTGATAGCCATTTCCGCCACTTTTGGGCCAGGTATCTGAAATAGAAATTAATTACCAAATTTGATTAATTAGCAAATACAATTTTAGGTAAACAAGACTAAAAATCTCAATTGATATTTTAGAACTTCAAGGACTTCTCTGTGTATTATGCATTATATACTGTTATATATACTTCTATGGATGCTATATATCCTGAGGAAATCCACTTAGGTGCTAAAAAAGATAGGCCGAATATTAAACGTTTTTGTAACGCGTTTTAAAATATGTTGTTATTGTATTTCACAAGTTTATTTGTAAGGGATATCTATTGATGAGTCTCGACCCTACAACATCTGTTAGATGTCTTGCCGTCTTGACTTAGAGACGAAAAGACAAGATGACACTTCGAAGTTTATCATTCTTTCGTAACCTTTCCTATGTCTACTTTCTCTTGTTTCCTTTTATGTAAGTTCATTTTTTCCGTAGCGAGACAAAGCTTTTTAAAGTGGTTTTGTAAGTTTTAAGTAGTTGTGTATCATAAATCAAATAGGAAACCTTACTTCAGCAACGTTGCCGTTTTTCTTTTCCGCTTTTTCCCACAAGACGTTACCAACTTTTATAGCCTCGCTTCTTATTTTTCCTTCTTTCTTATATTCCAGTTCCACGGTAATCTTGCCAGCGTTCACTTTGAACAGTGCCACTAATACGTCCAAGTCTACATCACCATTTAAAATAAATCCTACTCGAGCCTCCACATTAAACTCCCTTTTTTCGAGCAATCCAAATACTTCTTTGTGGTGCTCGCAGGGTTGAACTGAAAAAAGTCAATACAAATTCTATTATACATACGTCAAAAATTTTGTGAAATGTTAGCATTTTTAGAAATTTGGACTGAAATAAAAAATTTAGACGAATTCTAACACATTTTCATCCATATTTTTAAATATTTTTTCATTTAGTGACCAAAATATTGAAAATCGAGATTTGACTTAGGATATCATTTCTTCGAATTCAGTCCGTTTAGTTAGTTTCAAAAATGTCATTTTTGTTAAGTGTCTTTCTTCCATGGATTCTTCCATAGACTTTTGGTACAAAAATAAAAAATGTGAAAAACAAAGTGGTCCAGAACGGCCTCAGGAATCAATTGGGAGCATAAAAAGAACCACTTTGTATGGCAAATACGGTTAAAAACACGTTTTTGTGCTTTGGCGCTAATTCAAATTTTCTATTTTCGAATTTTTTGGCTTCCTTATTTTTATTTTTTTAAGACCTATCCAATGAGCTATTAATCACCCATGGCTAACGAGTAGATAGCAGTCTACAGAAACAGCGCTTTAATTAAGGGGTATGATAAGCCAAAATATATGCTTGCTTTTGGACCCTTTTTGAGCAAGTTGACCCCAAAATGTAAAAAATTGACTCTATTGTACTTGTAAACAATCGTAATGCCAAAAACCTTACTTTGTTCGATTTCCTTGCCATCGTTGCCTTTTAAAGGGAATACAGCTAACGCCTTTTGGGCAAATAACGCCTTTTGAGCAGATGACATTTTTCCTTGCTCTTGAAAGGGATTCAGATCCTGATAAAATTCGTAAAGCTTCATTATTTTCTTTCCCAATGCTCCCTTGTCCGTTAACTGTAATTCAGGCCGAGCGATGTAGAGTCGATAATGAGTCATTAGGGCAATTTCCGCCGCCGATATCGTCGGTATTCCTTGGGGATTTTTGAATACTTTGAAATAGTAAACGAGGCGATCTCTTGCTTCCGCGTCTGTCGATGACCATATTTTGGAAAGGTCAACGGATAATTTCCCGTTTTGAATTGTGAAGATCTGGTCTAAACAGAAGTCAGATTAGGGTCAGTAATATTAGAGGGTATTATATTTGGAACACACTCAACTGGGATCCATGTCTAATGTAATTTGTTAGTAGTTATAAATTTAATCCGATTTCTAAACATGGATTTGTATACTCATTTAGATGCCCTGATACCAGGCGGTGATTTTTATCAAGTGCCATTGCCATTTATGATGGCATGTGCCAATATAGCCATTTTTGGAACGATAGGAAAACTATTTTTCCAATAATTTCGGCATCAAAAATTATGGGCAACACCAATGTAATACATGTCGATGACCATATTTTGGAAAGGTCAGCGGATAATTTCCCGTTTTGAGTTGTGAAGATCTGATCTAAAAAGGAGTCAAATTAAAGCCAGTCATGTTAGAGGGTATTATATTTGGAACAATATCAACTCCGATCTCTGTCAGATGTAATGTGCTAGTGGTGATAATTCAAATAATCTCCTGAGCTAATTTTTGGAGCTGAACCAAAAGATATTTCATTATTTGCATACAGAAACCAAGTGGAATTCAATGGTTCAATCAAAAATTCCCACGAGTCGTTTTCGATAATTGGATTGTAAAACCTATCGCACTGCTACAAATCACACATACCTAACAGTGAGGCCATTTCCGGGTTCTTGAATATCGGTACAACTGGTTGTTTGAATGCGTTGTACGTATACTGTTTATATCCCACTGTCTCCTCTGCATTCATTAATATGTATCGCACATATCCAGACGGCATCTGGTCAATGTTCTTCCCTGAAAAGGTGTTGATGTTGAAATTTTAGCACTTGCCGTGTTATGTCTAAAAAGTGTTATGGTCTAAGAAAAACGAGCGTCAAGTTATTTTTGAGCCACCCGTCACTTGCAGATAAGCCATCACAAAACAAATAAAAAATATCGAAAATGTTTTCCCTAAATTTTATGTAGAAAATTGACCAGCATTTTGAAACTGTGTATTTTGTCTCAATTGTTGGCATGGTGTTCTGCACTATTATTTTACGGTTTGATAGTGATTCATTTGACATATAATTCATATGAATGACCACACTCACACTGATCATCTTAATACACCCTGTAGTTTGACATGATGAACTAAATAAATGCCCGACTTACCCATAAAAGCCATAATCTCGGTCCTCGTAAAACTTTTGTTTGTGTCATTCTTATACATTTCATCGATTTTCTCGGCATACTCCTTCATCTTCTTTACTTCTACTGTATCTTCTTCTTCCATGTCTTCCCCACTTCGCATTATGTCTTTAACATATTCCTGAGTGCTTTTTGCAGCTTTGAGCGAATCAATTGAATCAATGCCTTTTTTGCGAAGGTATATCCGGAAGTGGATCAAAATGGCATGTGCCAATATCTCAGCAGAGCGTAGAGCATTTGAGTATGAATAGTCAATTACCTTCGGATCAATTAACCCCAGAATAATCCAGCTCTTTATTTGCTCTACCTCGAGCTCTCGGCTTGGATTCAATTTTGATAGCCCACTCACTAAGGAGACCGGATCTTTCTCGAGTTTTAAAGATGACATATAATTATCGAGTAGGTTCAAGTTGAGTGAGTTGTCGGAGTTCGAGTTCAACGCGAGCCAATAATCATTAGTACAAAATTGACCGTGTGAAAGGAAGCGTGGAAGGATGCTCTCAAGCCGTTTCTTTACATCTCGCTCTTTTATCATCACTGAAAGTGTGATATAAAAAGATCTATGCCAAGATAATGGCGTGGAATGAACTTGCAAGGGAGGTGCCAGAAAGCAATCACCAGGTCACCAAACCTAACCTAATGTCAATCAATGCGTTTTCTTTAACAGTTTACAGTAAGAAAGTGCCAAAATTATATAAAATTCGATTTTCCCGCAAAATTTATCGTTGGATAGAGCTTTTAACGCACTTAGGAATATGTTAATTTTCGATGTACATAACATGTTTCCATAAACATGGTAGATGGTTCTTTTCTAGCTCGGGTAGTACTGTAAAATTCTGTCGAAAAAAATCAATAGGTCCCCCTATGGTTTTTTTGCAAAAAACTTTCTAAAAATAATTTTTTGCATAAAAAACCATAGGGGGACCCTATTGATTTTTTGACAGATTTTTCAGAAAAATGATTTTTCATACCATAGGGTCCCCC
>JAKKPZ010000675.1:0-21728 GCA_022814885.1 Ditylenchus destructor | reverse complement strand
CTTTTGTTTCATTTTAAATTTTAATTGCGTCATTAGATTTTAAGTCGTATAATATTTAATCAGTCAGCATAATCTATAGTCAAACCTCGTTAAAGCGTGGTTTGACTGTTTAACGAGGTTTGACTGTATATCGTTTTAGCTTAATTAAAAGATGTTACGATGACGCTATTATTGGCCATCAAATGCTGTTTAATTGTAATGCGCAACTAGGAAAGTAACTTAACAACAACTAAGCACAGGTACGGATTATTTTTTGTTGTAAAAATGTTTGAATTTAAATTGGTTTACCGTTGCGTAAAATGCTCATACTATGAAGTCATGTTATATACATTGTACAAATACGTAGTTTTATAATTTTGCTTGCTAAATTACATTTTACATCATTTATGGTCGTTTAACTGAGCCGCGGAAGATATAATGTTTTGCTTAATTATGTAACAACATATCATCATTTTTTAAATCATGATATGTTGTTTAATCACACATATTATATCAGCACAAGTATTACAGGAGCTATGTATAAAGATTATGCAATAGAAATTTTTCCAACTTTTACTAATGTTATATTTTACTGTGTCAAATTACTATTTCTTCAGTGTGTAAGTACTAACATAGGTTAAATCGATCGACTATCTAGTTAAATCTCAAAACTTTTACATCACGTCAACGTTCCAGCCATGTTTGTATGAATTTGAATTAGGTAATCTAAAACAATCTGCAACTTATTACTAGATGGAAACGAAATAAATGGCTGTAAACGTATCAATATGTTGAAATGCGTTAATTAAAGGCAACATTCATTATAGTTATTTAAGAATGTCATTATAAAAAGTAAGCAGAGACGACAATTATGATTCTCCCAGCATGAATAAATGAACAAAATATACTTCGGTGGCCACTGACCGTCCCATTTGATTCATTTACCTATCCATTTATAACCTGCAAAATGCAATCTTATTTTAAGCTTACTTCTAATCACTCCTATTACACTATTCCACTAACACATAATTTACGGTTTTATTTTGTACGCAAATTTTATATTATCTTAGGTTTATGATTACAAAATGAATGTTATTACATATTGGATAAAAAAATATGAAAAATACGAATGTTTCTCCTCGGATTTAATTTAAACTTTATCGATTTCCATCACCCACAACCTAAATTATAGGCTATTTCAAAAGTTTACGTAAAGTATAGTAAGATTACATAAAATAAGTAGGTTTACATATTACAATATCGCGCTAATGCCTAATTAATTATGCGCATAGTCTCCTTGATAGGTTTTTGTTATATGTTCAACTGATATCGTGTTACTTTATTTTTTTATTACAATATCAATTTATGTACTTCGCATGCTATTATTTTGCAAATACAAGACTTATTTACAATCATCTAAAACGACTAACTAATTGTAATATTTCTATTGTGGTCTAAATCCTAAAGCAAGTGGTATTCGGACAATGCCTATGCACACGATCAGTTGGTATAGAAAACGCTAATTTGTTCTGCTGCAGAATACGACTGCGATTGCTTATTTTAAAAAATTCTATAGATTAAAACTTTTGAAAAACATTTGAGCAACATATTCCTTTAATTGAACTTTATGATCCAACTTTCGAGTGATAAAAACTCCCAATCAGCGAGACTTAAATGGAACTTTACTACAATCTGGTATGTTAAACTTACTCTGAGTTTGAAATACAATTAATAACTACACTTATAAGCAGCAATTAAATAAATTGATGATTAGCTTTATGTTAATCCAAACAAGTTAATCGGTACAGAGCAGGTTATGTAGCCATATTATAAGCAAATTACCGTAAACACCTATCGCAAGCATTCCAACACCATATACACTTATAAATACGTTATCACAGCTTGTTAAAATTTTGCAGACAGGGAAGTAATTGGAGCAGAGAAGTAATTTCCAACTCGTGTTAATAATATGTAATACATCCTTAATTTTTTAACAAAAAATTTGTAACAATTTTTTAGAAGTGTGTGGAACATTTTGACACTTCTCTCTACATGATTAAATTTAATAAAGGCGTTTATCCAAATATTTAACACAGAACTTTAAAGCGAACATTATTCAAATGCAATCAACATTGTGATCAGCAAAAAATGTAATTTCTTTTTATTCTTGAACCATTTGCTCTTTTTTATCACATTTTTAACTCTATTTACAACCTTTAGAAACCAAATTATTACTTCATTTATTTGAAAAGGATATTAGTGTGTGATAAACTGTCGCTCGAATTTGAACTGCCTCACTGCGAATTTAAAGTTTACTATACGCTTGAACTTCTGAACTATATTATTTTCGCTAACAATTATTATTAATTTAATTAATGTCGTTTGAAAACTATCCCGCAAATATTATAAGCATATTATGTATAAGCTACATTTACACATACATTTACACAAAAAACAAATATTCTCAATTCTCATATGTTTGTAGAATTTATATCATACAAGTATGACGCCTCTTCATGAAAATAAGAAGTGCTTTGTGGAAAGAGCCTCAATAAAAGACGTATATTTGTTAACATATACACAACACCTGTGTAATATTACGCTTTATGTGATTATGAATCATAATTATTAACTATTTATCATCAAGCAACACATAATTACATCAATTTCAGACGATTTTCGCAATACCCTCATACTTAAAGCAATATTGTACAATAATTTTATACTAAGTTGAGGACAAATTTTCGGCGGGGTTTTGACCAATAATTTATGCGAAACGATTAGGGAGCATTATATGCAACAAATTGAACAAAATAAACGAATTTGTAGCTTTCTAAAAGTTTGAATTATACATAACGAGCGACATGATGTCAACGATTAATTCACCCGTTACTCTGCGTTATTTTAATACTTCGATTGCAGTTTATTTAAGTTTCGTTATATTCAACCAATATTTAATAAAATTTTTATTAAAATAATGAAAACAGTTAAATAGCAATTCGTACTCTTAAAATGTTTTAGAAAATCCTTGATTGTTATTTTTGTAACCTAACAATATTTAGTTATCTATGCAAGATTGTGCCATTATTTGTCACATTGGATATCAATGCGGTGTATATTTGTTTTGCTTATTTGATGTCTGTCACTCCAGATTTTATAGCTATTCGTAGCTAATGAGTACAATGTTATTTCAATATATCTCTTATGTATTATTTTGAATGCTATTTGTTGGATAGCAAGAAGAAGAAATAACGAATAAATTGGCGGAGCTTAAGAAGAATAAAGGACCGGCAGCATGAAGAATTAATATTAAAGTATGATCTTTCTAGGATGTAATTACTTTGTACAATATAAAACTATTTAAAACCGTTTATTTTAATATATAAGTGTCCGAGCAATCTATATTATCAGTGTTATTACAGCAATTGCCGTATTACTTTGTAAAACCATTTTATTTAATTCATTCATTAATATTTACATGTAGTGAATTATATTTGTATGGGGAATTTGAGAATATGAAAAGTAGTTCCTAATAATGTGCCGAAATTGTGCAGAAAGTTGTATGATACGAAATATACATGAACTGTAAAGAATACCACCACAAATATTTGACATTATTCATATCTTATCGATGATTCTACTCGACTAATCTGCACATTATAAAATTTTGGACTTGATCGTATTATTTGTGTTTTCCCTATAAAAATGAAAACAATATTCACTGACAAAATGAAAGATAATTACTATCAATCTTGAATTGAAAATCTTAAGAAGAACGAACGACAGGAATCATTATTAATTAATATTAAAGTTATGATCTATCTAGGATGTAATTCCTTTGTACAATATAAAACTATTTAAAACCGTTTACTTTAATATACAACTGTCCCAGAAATCTATATTATCAGTGTTAGCATTAACTCATTTTGTGACAATAAAAAATAAGCAGACCGTTGTAGACTACAATTTTGATGCAATGTCAAATTACTTGCAAAGAAGAAGAAAATGACATTTTGACATGAATTTATTTTAACTTTTACTGGAAACGAACAGATCTTCCGAACTCCTTTTTACTATTGGTTTGGCAACTAAGTATCCGCGGTTGTTGTAAAGTCAATTTTTATTCTTCTAAAGCAACGTTTTTCTTGAGTGTTATATACCGTTCGATACCCCGTCCATTACTCTCCAAAACAGCACATAACAATACCATTACAGAATAACAATTACTTTATTATGATACTCATGAAGCACACCCAGAAAATTTATTTTTTGTTATTTTTAGCAACTCTCATGGATATCATTTTTTACATTTTGGCACTATTCAAAAAAGTGGCATTGCGGTATTTGTAGGCAAGGTCTAGCTCACGAATCAGAAAACACACACGATCACAAATCCGAAGAAATTTTATAACCGGGCAGTACGCTATACCATGATACGGGTACGGTATATCAGTTTTCCGAAGTTTTTTTCATATTGTAAATATTATTGTGTGATAATTTCGTAAGCTCTAGGATTTTTATCTTTTTTTGCCAAATTGCATCTTTGTTGCGAAATCACAACTTTGTTTGTCAGTTTTTTTGAAAACGTAAAAATCTAGCACCTACCCAACATTTGGATATCAATGAAATTTTAAGGAACCCTTTTTATTCGAAATTTCGGGTTCCGAAGTAGGCATACAAAATATTTCCATACAAAATATGTCTAATTTGGGACTCCAGATTTTGAATAAAAAAGGTTTCCTTAAAATTTCATTGATAACCAAATGTTGGGCAGATGCTAGATTTTTATGTTTCAAAAAAAATTGATTGTACCATTTTCAGATGCGGAGAATCCAAATTAGACAAATGAAATTAAAATTCTATCGTAATTTTTCAAAATATGGAACCTCAAAGTTGACATACTTTACGTTTTTCTATAGAGAATATGTCAACTTTGTGGTTCCATATTTTGAAAAATTACGATAGCATCTAAATTTCACTTATACTATATTGTAGGCCAGGTCCATAATTTTTACTTTTCAATCAAAAATCAATTACTAATATTTAAAATGATTCAGATCCAAATTTATCCAAATGATCTAAATCATGATTCTTGATCCAAATAATCCAAATGATCTTTTAAAATGATTCATTCTGATAAAAAAATTAGTAGCCGATTAATGCGGGGAATCGCAAAAACATGAATCTTCACTATGAATCAACACTAAGTTGGTACAGCAAATGTTAAAATAGAGAAAAGCATTCTTAGAATAGCAATCGATGGTTCGCAATTAATTGCAGCAACGACATACTTTTCACGATGTTGTTTGCGCGAACTTGCTCAACAACAAAAATATTCAAAAAATTAGCGTTCAATTAAAAAAGTGTACAAAATATCGACATTACCTCATTACTGTTGTAAATTTAAACTGTTATCAATAGGGAGGGGATTTTTAGGTGATTACCTAAAAAACCTAAAATCACCTAAAATGCGATTTCTGCCAAAATTTTAGGTGATCACCTAAAATGACCTTAGATCACCTAAAAGTATTGTGACCAAAAAGCTTCACCTATTTTCACCTTTTTCACCTATTTTATCACCTATTTTGCCATTTTTCATCACCTTTTTAGGTACCTAAAATGGCACTTTTCATCACCTAAAAATCCCCTCCCTAGTTATCAACAACTACTGTAAACAAAATAGTAAAATTAAATGCGAACATCGGAAGGATACAAAAAAAGCAAATTTTCACCATACGAAATCAACAAACAAAGCAAATAAAGGATATAAAATTTACGTTGAGCAAAAAGCTTTGAACATGAGAAAGTTAATAAACTTTATGAGAGTAAAGTAGTAACTGTGCGATAGACGAAAAATTTTAACTTTCAATTAGAATGACCAACGAAATGAACGAGTAAAGTAATGTTGGGCAGTCTCCCAAGTCATAAAAAACTGCGGTAAACATAACCGTGAAAAAAATGCGAACCTGTGTTAAAATTGTGACTGTGCGATAGACGGAAAATTCTAACATTAAAATATACCGAAAGAATTGAACGAATAAAGAAATGCTGTGTTGTGACATTATAAACGTAGAAATGAGCACGCGCAGCAAGGAGAACAAAGATCAAACAAATAACCGTGAATGACATTTGATGAGTTTCCAAGTTTTGTTGTGATTTCTGTAATTTATAATCCTATTCCCAAATTAGCTAAGTAGCAGTGCCATTAGTTTAGCGTAGAGATTATGATTTTATATTAGATTTCTAAAACATAGAAATAATTAAAAAAAGTCAAAATATGCTTTACTTTTCGATTCAACCTGTCATTGCAATCTACAAGCTGCTCTGAAAAACATTATTTCAATGGCATACAGTATCATATTATAATAAAAATTTTTTCACTTTGTTAGTTAGTTGTTGTAAGAAATAATATCTGTCTACTTTATGTTATTACAAGACACTATTCAAAAACCGTGAATGTAATCTTTTAATTTTATAAATTCATTTACTGATATTTGATAGATAAATTACATTATTTTGCTTTAAGTAATAGATTTTTCAATCATTTTAATTTTGACAATGAACATCACAAACAACAAATAAATTAAACAAACTCATGCTCCAAATCGACATGTAGACGACCCTCGATAAGACGACTCACGTAGGGACCGGCTCAGGGTGTCGTCTTCTCGAGGATGGCAGTTTATCAAGGGTTGTTTTTTCAAAACAGAAATCCACCAAAAATGCCGTTGTTTGTATTTTTATGCTCTTTTTGCTCTCTTATACGTTTATGCATTAAGATGACACAATTTTACCTTAAACTAGCGCTTTGGGACTCCTTATGAGAGACTGAAAATTATATTTTCTGCATGCATACCCATATGTTCTAATTTTCCTCACACTCCAAGACGGAAAGCCGGGCGCTCCGCGCCCGACCACAGGCCTGGCTCGCCACTTGCGGTGGCTCGCAAACTCAGACACAGTCTACGTTTTCCTTAGTCTGAGACTCAGTCTCAGTGCAGAAGTCAGTCTAAGACCGGGTCCCAGTTCGACCGCGCGCTCGCCTGCACGCGCGCGCGGTCGACTCTGATTGCAGATTCGGATTCCCCGTAGCTGAAAACCACCGGGTGCCAAAAATTTCGGCCTGAAATGGCAAAAAATCACAAAGTACAAAATTTAGTTTGTAGCCAAAATTCTGGACATACAGACAAAATAAGGCATCAAAGATCAAACCGTAAAATGAAGGGAGGATCATCACTAACTTACTATAGGGATTTACAGAATTTTTACCTAGATTATTAATGCTAGCGTTAAAAATCGGGCTGCTAAGGGATTTGCGGAGAGAACCGAATTTGAATTCAGATTTTTGAAAAGTCCTATTTTTCGTTTTTATGGCCAAAATGAGCTCGATTTTTGTTTTCTAAGTGAAAATTGGGAATATGGCCCAATATTTGCCAAAAAGTAAAAACATTACATTTTTGTGAAAATTTTACCTTGGCCCCAAAGGTAATTTAAACTAATTTAGCCCGCGAATCTGAGGTCCGTTTCGACCGCGCGCGAAGCGCACGTGCGTACGCAGTGCGCTATTTTTACCGATTTTCCCAGACTAGCCTAGAAACAAATTATTAAAGCGATTACAAGCCCATAAAAGTGTTCTAGACGAGATCTATAACCAATTCGATGTCGAGAGATCCCTAACGAATGCACACAAACTTATTTTAATTAAGCATCCACTATATAGTAATCGACCAACCTCTGTCTGTGTGTCTGTCACAAAATTTTCAAAGGTCATTCTTAGGGGTGCTTATTTTCAAAATGTACCTATTTTAGGGTAATTTTTAGCGGGGAATCCGAATTTGAGGTCAAAATTTAGCTAAAATGTAGACAAATTTAGACAAAATGTACCTAAATTTTGGGAAGGTCGAGACCGCTGAAAAATGGGTCCCTGAATTCAGAGCCCTGGTTTATTCATAATTTGTTTTGACGCATATCTAAGTTATATGTCGCTGGAATGCACGTCACGTCAGCTTACTAGCAACGTACAACTTGCCATAACGTCTGAATTTTCTGTTGCAGTTATGGATATAAGTTGACAAATTTCACGGGTGTAAAAAATAGTATATGTAATAAATCGCATATGGACTTTTATCCATAACTGCAACATAAAGTGCAGACGTTATGATAAGTTATACGTTGCTAGAAAGCTGACGTGACGTGCATTCCAGCGACATATAACTTGGATACGTGTCAAAAGAAATTACGAATAAACCAGGCCCATGGATTCAGTAACCCATTTTTCGGCAGGCTCGACCTTCAAATCG
This sequence comes from Ditylenchus destructor, assembly GCA_022814885.1. Taxonomy (NCBI): domain Eukaryota; kingdom Metazoa; phylum Nematoda; class Chromadorea; order Rhabditida; family Anguinidae; genus Ditylenchus; species Ditylenchus destructor. The sequence continues at coordinate 13,449 of JAKKPZ010000675.1, read as the reverse complement.
ATTTTTAGGAACATCGTTCAACGGACCGCCACCGATTATTTTGCGGATATAGCATCTACAGTCCCAGCAATAGCTCTGGGCAATTACTACTCCGGACCTTCCGGGTGTTAAAGCGGTGAGTTGTCGCATGGGATTTTCGGGAAGTGCATTCTTAGGGGTGCTTAATTTTTAAAGGTACCTAATTAGGGTAACTTTTTGCGGGGAATCCGAATTTGAGGTCAAAATTTAGCTAAAATGAACCATTTACTAATTTCTGTCAGTCCAAAATTTTGGGGCAAGTGCATTCTATATAGTGCTTATTTCCGTCTGTCGAAGCCAGACAGTTAGAAAAGCGGCCCAAGTGCTTGTTTCCCCTATAAACTTTGCGAGGCGCCGCAGGTGCCGAGCCAGTCCTGTGGTCGAGCGCGGAGCGCCCGATCTTCCCCCTTGGAATGTGAGGGAACTTAAAACATAGAGGCATACGTGTGTACAAAACTTTTAATCGGACTCCCGTAGGGAGTCCCAAGCCGCTAATAAAGAATAATCAAATTACAGGAATTTTTTTTCTATTTTCCACAGTTTTTTTGCTAAAAAGAGTATATCAATAGTACATAATTTGAGCTACACCACATGTTTCAGAAACAGTTTGTAGGAAGTTTAAGAAAACCGAATAATAGTTTCACGTAAACGAATATATTACAGAAGTATTAGAATAAAACAAAACATTATTCTTACCATTATAAAAATGATGTGTTGAGCTTACAAATAGAAATGTTACAATGTACATTATAGTTACGTTAGTACATAATCAATTTTTTTGTAAGACATGCACATAATCACATAAAAATTTAAAAATATATTGTATACCTGTTACAAAATCGTATATGATTATATGCCGAAACAGAGTTGGCGAAGAAACACAGATTCATACTCTAATTTTTAGGAATAAATTATAACAATAATACACACAGATAGTTAATTTAGCACTACGTAGTTTGACAATTTATAAAACAATTCATATGCACTTCAGTGATTATAAGTTTTTGAATATTGCAGTAAGCTGAATGAGTTATGCATAAAATAAAATTTAGTCTCGCAAGATAATTAAACGTCAGCGAGCGGCCTTCCCCCTGAAATGTGAGGGTACTTAGAACTAGGGGTGTGCAATGTGTACCTTTGTGAACCTTTGTGAACCCTCTCCAATGTGAACCTCAATGTGAACCTTTTACAATACAAGGCGGTTCTCATGTGAACCCTGAAGGTTCACATGAGAACCACAGGTTCTCATGTGAACCCTGGAGGTTCACATGCATGAATTTCATTATAAACAGCCATTTTAACACGGGTTTATGTATCTTTTACAAGTTTTTATCCCAACTAAGATACGATTTATCCATAAATTACTGTATTTGTTAGGTTGTCTACTAAGTTTTTACACTCGAGGCACGGTTTTTTGCCGGAAAATCGCGGGTCCGGAAATTTTGCCGATTTCACCTATATAGGGGTTTTTTGATGCGGGGAATCCGAATTTGACGTTATTTTTTTACCTGGGGATAGCCCCTCAGGGGGTAAACGCCCCTAATAAGGCCCCCCATATACGGTATTGTGCATTTTACGCTGTTTTCGGCCATTTCAAGCCACTTTTAGCCGAGATTTTTGGCACACGGGGGTTTTCGGGTACGCTGATCACGAATCTGAAGTCAGTTTTGGCATTTGGCATATTTTAGTATCAGTTTCTGGCGTTCTGCCCATTTCTGAGTTTTGGCAATTTTGGGCCGTGATTTTTTCCACCAGGGGGTTTTCGGATGTGCTGATTCTGATTTTGAGGTCAGTTTTGGCATTAGGGGTACTGTGGTACCACTTTCTGGCGTTCTGCCCATTTACGCTGTACTGGCAGTTTTTGTCCAAATTTCATATGTGCGCATTATGAGTATGATAAATTGCGGCTAATAACGAATTCGCTTTCTTTATTGTTTATTTATCGGCTATTTTAACATTAAAAAGTCTCCATACACTTTTATTTCGAATGAATGGCTCTTTTCATTATTCATTGCTGCCTTCTCTTTAACTAATAGTGGCTGTTTTATTTTCGCATTTGAAGGAATTGAGATAAATGGATTATACCGGCAAAAAACCCTGCCTCGAGTGTCAAAAACTTAGTTGCCAACCTAATAGCTGTAATCCTTATAATAAGTTAGTGACGAACGTCCCTCCGTCGGACGGAAATTCGAATTTGAATTCCCGCATTTTCTGTCTGTCCAAAATTTTCGGGCAAGTGCATTCTTAGGGGTGCTTATTTTTTAAAATGTACCTAATTAGGGTAACTTTTTGCGGGGAATCCGAATTTGAGGTTAAAGCTTAGCTAAATATAGACAAATTTTAGACAAAATTCAGCTAAAATGCACCAAAAAATTTCCGGAAAATGCATTTTATCCAGTGCTTATTTCCGTCTGTCCAAAATTTGACTGAGTCTCAGACAGAGTCTTAGACTGAGTATAAATGATATAGACTTAGACTGAAATAAATAATCAAAATGGAGCCAAGTGCCGCATAATGATTTATTTTTCACTACGTAAATATGCCATTTTGGAATGATTCATTCATTTCGTTGTGTATTATGAATGGATTATTTAACCAACAGCAACTATAGCGTAGTTAAAACTGTTTATATTCTTCCTTCAAATCAAATTACGAAATTTACTCCTTGCAGTAAATGAAGAAAAATATAAAAGTAGACACATTACATACGAAACCACAAATTCTTGTTTATCGGACCACAATTGATTAAAAATTTGCAACTGTAAAATGAAACACCATCAATACTAATTTTCTTGCACCATTTTGTGATAATTTTCGCCCAAAAACGTCAAAAAACGGAATTTTCCCAACTTCGACCACTCCTGATTTGAGGCCAAATTCGGATTCTCCGTATCGAAAAACAGTATACCCCAAAAATCCCAGTCGATTTCAGACGTACTACTTCGCATTTTCTGCAAAATACGTGAAAATAGGCATTTTTGGGCAAAAAAATCTTTAAAATTTCATAATGATCAAAAGCTGTGTGAGATGTTTGAAATTTTACGAAAAAGTAAAATTTGAGGTGTTGCTCGATGATACAAGTGAAATAGTAGTAGTAATAATAGTTGCTCGATGTACAAGTGAAATATTCATCCTACAATTTAAAATTAAAATCTGCGGTCTTAAACTTGATACATTTTACACTGAAAAACGCAAAGTGTACCAACTTTGAGGCCCAAAATCTAAATTTTAAATTGTCGGACGAATATTTCACCCACCAGGTATGATAGAGCAACACTTCAACTTGCTGCCTGGCAAAAATATCCTTGATATCACACAACTTTATTTTTGGCTGAAAGTCGGCCGTACACTTTTTGTCACACTTGGCGCCGACGTGATACATAAACTGATCCATACTATGAAACATCAAAAGTTTAAAAGGGCACATAATCAAATGACTATTTATCATGAAAAAAGTTCGCATGACTGCTGTTGCTGACGTTAAATCGTTCAAACTCCCACAACTGTATTTGAAACATTAAGCGAATTACAGCTAAATACAGTAATTTATGGATTAATCGTCTCGTAGTTGGGATAAAAACTTGTAAAAGATACATAAACCCGTGATATAATGGCTGTTTATAATGAATTTCATGCATGTGAACCTCCAGGGTTCACATGAGAACCTGTGGTTCTCATGTGAACCTTCAGGGTTCTCATGAGAACCTCCCTTTTTCTGGGTTCACAAAGGTTCACAAAGGTACACATTGCACACCCCTACTTAGAACATAGGTGTATGTATACAATTTTTTAACTGGATTCCCGTAGAGAGTTCCTGAAGCTAGTATTGCAGTAAGCTGAATGGCTACTAATAAAATTTAGTTCCGCAAGATAATTAAACATCATCTCAACTGAGTTAATCAATAATAAAATAAAACTGTGACAAAATAAAGTATGAACCGATGAGGTGAATAAAAATAATTGTTTGGTTTTGTGTAAACTATAGTTCAACTTTCCAGTTAATGGTGCTTCATGCGATCTTTAAACCTTCTTTAAACCCACAATGGGATAAAAATAACGTTATTTAGTGTATTGTTTATTAAATTTAACTTTACATTCAGCTACCGTATAATTCGCTACGATGTTTTCGAAGAATAGTTACAAGATTGCGGTAACTTGTATCCTTTTACCTAGTATTTCAGTGCTGATTTTCCCCCCTGTCATAGGTGCATTCTTAGGGGTGCTTATTTTCAAAATGTACCTTTTTTAGAGTATATTTCGAATTTGAGGTCAAAATTTAGCTAAAATGTAGACAAATATAGACAAATTTAGCTAAAATGTACCATATTTTTTGTCGGTCATGTCAAAATTTTTGAAAAGTTGATACTATCCAGTGCTTATTTTTGTCGGTCATGTCAAAATTTTTGGAAAGTCGATTCTTAGGGGTGCTTATTTTTGTCGGTCATGTCAAAATTTCTTAGGGTGCTTCCATTCCTGTGGTTGGAGCGGCCGCACCCTAAACGCTGGACTCACCCTATCCCAGGAACGTGAGGCTGGCTCCAGCCCCGAAGGAGCTGGCGCCGCATGCTTTTTAAATTAAACGTGCACAGACTAAAGCATGGTAAGCACCCTTCGAGCGGCCGAAGGCCGCGAAGTCGGCGCCAGCCGACCTGGTTTTTTTTCCAGCTCCGAAGGCGCTGGAAAAAAGCCTAGTATTTCAATAATACAAGCACATAAAATAACATATAATCCACTTTCCCGACTCAACATTTGGTCCAATAGTGAAGGTGACAGTCATTAAATAAGAAAACATATTATTTATCAAATCATGTTTATTTCAAACAAAAAAATGCTACAATACAATGGTAGTATGCAGTGTTGTTAAATGAATAGTGTAATGAAACGCTAATAACGGTAGGGTAGAGTAAACAAGATTGTGGAATTATTATTTTGGGAAGAACGTTTTTGTAATTGAATGTTATAGAATTGCGAAACAATTTCGCAAATAAAAATTAATTGCTGGTTGTTAGTTGGTCATTTCAGTTGTCATTGTATTGGATTTGAATAATATGAAGTCGAAGTTATTGGTTTGGCCGGAAATTCCTGTCGGTGTTTTTTATGTCGGCCATTCTTATCAGTGATCAATAATTTCTTGGGAAGTGTTTATACTATTTAATGCACAAGAGAGTCCTTTATTGGAAAATGTGGAAAGCAAGCCTTTTAATTTTTTTTTTTCCTTAAAATTATTAATTCTCAAAACAATCTCCCTCATAACCACCTCCGGCATGAATTTTTTTTATGAATATTCCAAAGGCACCAGTGCGGCCCAAACATCTAAAAATATTAACGCAGTGTACGGCGTAGACTCTATTTCCACCCGAACCTGCGAGAGATGGTTTCCTCGTTTTAAACAAGGAAGTATTGACCTAGAAGATGAACCACACTCTGGAAGACCTTCCGTTACCATCGTAAGTCCTTTTTACCCCGCCTAGTAACAGGGGACGAGAAGTGGATATTTCACGCCAACTTTCGCCGCAAAAGGCAATGGGTGGGCCCAGGAGAAAAGGCAAAACCTGATCCGTCTGGTGGGATATGGAAGGCGTGATCCATTATGAACTGTTGGACAGAAAGGAGAGACTCACAGCTGCTACATACAGTGCTCAGCTTCGCCGGCTTGCACAAGCCATCAGGGAAAAGCGGCCCGAAAAGCCAAAGGTCATCCTTCAGCACGACAACGCTAGACCCCCTGATGCGAAACTAACCAAACAAACACTTCAGGACTTGAGCGGGGGGAATGTTGCCACATCCTGCATACAGCCCAGACTTGGCCCCATCCGACTACTGGTTGTTCCGGGATTTGGCCAACGAAAGTGCAGAAAAACACTTTGAAAATGATGATGATGTCAAAAATCACCTTGATTTGTATTTTGCTCGTAAAAAGAAAATTTTCTGGGAAAGAGGCATCCGCCTTTTGCCCGTAAGATGGACACACATTGTAGATAATAATGGTGAATATTATGATGATTGATGATTATGAAAACATTAATAAAACTTGCTTAACCAAAAGGTTACAGTAACTATATGCAGAAAATTAATGTCGGGATGTTTAAGTTAAAAAGTACGACCAGTGTAGTTATGAACACATACGTAAAACGTTTAATGTCATATGTTTTGAAGTGAGAAATTATTTAGAATTAATGATTCGGTATGGGGCCCATTTGGGCACAACGCCAAAAATCGCATTTTTCGAATTCGCATCGTAAAACTAACGCGTCCATTCGATCCGCCATGGCCGATTACCCTATACCAGCTTTTTGAATTGGCGCAAAATGACGAAAAATAAGCATTTTATGAGAATTTGTCGATTTCATGAATTTTGTGTTTCCATGCGTCATAAAATTATAAATTTTTTATATAAAATCATGTGAAATTTTTCGGAATAATACTAATACGAATACTATCCACAACTTATTTTGGTAACCCATGGATACAAGGAGAAAATCCGCCCGGAATGAAAACACCCCAAAATCGGGGTTTTTTTTTCATACTTTTGTCAATAACTTTTTATTTTCCTGAGATCCGAAATTTTATTCCTCTCAATAGTTGTAGAGGACACTGCGGTCTATCCAACCTGCACTTTGTCCCGACCGGGCATTCTCGTGTTAAGAGTGTTTCTATGCAAAAATGTAAGTTTTGATCAGACCACAAAATGGACATGTTAACCAACCCTGCATATTATACAGTAATTTTATACTACGGAATAAGATGAATACATTGTGAAACCATCAACAAAACTGTAAAGAGAAAGATGCTGTTTGGTTTGATTATTCTCAACATCGAATTGTGGAAAAGTCTCGTCTTCGAAGTTTGTAGCCCAATGACATCGAAAATCAACGGCAATCTTAGTAGCTTCAAATCGCTGAAATAGGGCGTAAAATAAAATTTTAATATAAAGAAGCTATTATCGTGTCATGATAAAACTGAGAAAATATTATTACGAAAAAACTTAAAATGAGTGAAAACTGACTCGAGTTCAACTAAATACTTAAGAAGGTTCCTAAAGTGTACTAAAAATTTTTGCGTCCTAAAAGAATTTCTATGGTCTAAAAATTCTGATATACTCTGAGTGGGAAACCTAGTCGAAAGCCGCTATGAACCAATTTCCTTCACGATGTATTTGCAAACATTGGCAACAAAAATTCATATATTATTTTATATGAGTGCCTAAGCCGAAGAAGATGGAGCTTTTATTTACCAAGCATATTCCCGGATCTTTTAGACTACCGCTAACATTTCTATCGTCCCACATTTACGCATTCTAAACTTTCTTCCGTATTTGTTGAATATTTACCTCCTTCACTGAATTGATAAATTCCATTGCCTTTTCTCGATTAGGTGGGCGATCAGTTTTGATATACATATCATTACGCGCTTTCGGACATCCAAATGAGCGGAATAGAAAATCATTCATTTTTGTCCATGGAACTTCTTGTAAGGCCGGATCGTAATCATCGTCGCATATTTCCAGTTCTCGGCATTTGCCTAGACTAATCTCATCAAGGATAGAGATGGCGTTACTGCCCTGGACATATAATTCGCTACAGCTCGAAAATGCGCCATTGAGTTCCACCGTTGGACGAAAATTTTTAATGCGTGTCCAAAGTACCTGAAATAAATTTGGTCAATGCAACAAATTCTGTAGATATTGGGTTGATCAATAATTTCTGAATTTTTTTGGGTCGATATAGCTTCTTCTTCTTAGGAACCATCTTGGAAATATGAGGGTAGGAAAAGGACATTTTTATCCAGTGTCATATTTCGGCCAAAAAATGACATTATTTGTCAAAAAATATGGCTTTTTTATATCGTCGGGAGAACGTTCCGCAAAATTTTTTTGGTAAATGCACCATATGAATTAATGTTATTGCATCTGAGGGTATTCGGATGTGCTGATTCCGAATCTGTAATCAGATTTTAGACCGAGTTTCAAATTTTTGGCGTTCTGCTAATATTTATCGTGGAAAATTGCCAAAAAATGACGTTTTTTCGGCCGATAATGAAAAACCAATGGCAGATTTGTAATGAGCGACAAACGATACCCTAAAAACGCTATTTGCAGAAAACAGTCCCATGAATTTCATAACAACGATTTTTTTGGGCCGACATTCTAAAAAATTAAATTTTTCGAAATTCATCGGTTTTTTTCTTCACCTAGCGTTTTTAGGGTAACCATATTTTTATAACGCCATATTTTTTGACAAAAAAATGTCATTTTGGCCGAAATGTGACACTTTGGATAAAAATGCCCCTTTCCTACCCCTATATTTCCAATATTATTTTCTAAGAAAACTGCGATCTGAAAAGCAATATCGATCCAAAAAACGCAGTTTTGCGGGGGCCCGCGACTTATTGATCAACCCAATATATCAAACAAAGGGAATATAAATATAAACAAAATGTAATACAACATAAAAATAATTACTAATATAATTAATAATAATTACTAATAATTGCTAGAATTGTTAGAATTAATAAAATCACATTGCTAGAATTATTCTCAAGAAAAACATACGCCCATATCTCTATTTTCCCATACATGTTTCATGGCCAAAAGTTGCGTAGGATTGAAGTCCTCGTCGCAGAAGATACTTGAATATTTGAAGCGAATGAATTTGGAAGCAATAATTTTCTGGACAATAGTCGGATCCACGCGTCTTAAACCTCTTCCGACTTTCATTTTCCACTGGCCATTGGCGTAGTTCAATTCACGCAAAATTAAGTATGGCGGTGTTTTGTTGAATTCTTTTACTATAATGACACTGAAGTGCTTGTTGACAATTTGTAGCCGGCATAAAGTCTTTCGGTCAAAATTGGCGAGTACATCTCGAATGATGTCGAAATAAAGTAGCGGAATCGGTTCTACCTTCATCTGAAATTGTTTTATGTGAATCACTTTTAACAAAATGTCAGCTGTAAATAGAAAAAACTCACTTTCAGTTTTGCAACTTTGGCACCGGTCTTATAGCTTATTTTCGCAGGAGCAGAGCGCTTTCTAAGATTGTAGCCATGCATTATTTGATGGAGTTCACTAAATTTTACTCTGATTAGTTTTACAAAATTGATCGTGCGAAACAGAAATGGGATCGGGAATGTTAAATGCAACCCTTAATGTGCAAAATCGATAAAACAAAATTTAGCTTTTAACTCAAATTTAGAATATTTGTGAAATATGAGACGCATATCTCTCTTTTATTTCTTTTTCTTCTTCTTATATTTTATTATTAATAATTATCCAGGGTTATAATTAGAAAGTTTATGATAAATGCATTCCTAAACGTTTGTTTACTGGGAAGGACTTCTCGTTTCTGAAATCTCTTACAGATAAATCAACATGTAGTGCTAATAGTAGGAAAAATGTTTTCTCTAACATTCAACATGATTTGAATGTCGCTAATTTTTATTCGTCGCTAAAAATTTGGACAAAATTCTGACGCAGAAAAAGCACACTAAGAATGCACTTCCAAAACCTCATTCATAGAGGCAAGAATGCATTTGCAGAAAAAACCGTGAGACAAGAAAAATACGGTACATTTTACCTAAATTCAGGTAACGTTTTAGATAAATTTTGATCTCAAATTCGGATTCCCCTCAAAAAAGTACTCTAAAATAAGTACATTTAAAAATTAAGCACCCCTAAGAATGCACCTTCGAAAAATGAAATAAGCATCCCTAAGAATGGCCTCCAAAAACGTGAAATGGACGCAATCATGGACGTCACTAACTTACTATAAAGATTCAGGCAAAATATTTATCAATTCCGTAAAAATTCAATATGATTGGGTTTGAGTGTCACTTATTGCTACTCATAATGTGACGAACATACATCAATGGTAAACCTTATATTGACGTGACATTATCTAATCTAACTTTAATTTTCGATCAATCACTGTTACCAAACATTTAGTACCCAAAAATCAAACAATGTTTGCTATAATATTCAATTTATAGGATGGGAATTCAATGACAGGCTTCAAAGTGTTGATAATCAATTTGCTATATTCAGGCACAGATTAAACAATTAATTTTAGTACTTATTAAGAATAATTAATCTGAACTGGATTTTCGAATGCGTGCGGGCAAAGGCCGCGCGCCCTGGGATTTTCGAAAGAAATTTTTCAGAGAGAATTATTTCATTTGATATCTACAGTGGAATAAAAACATTTCAGAGAGAGAAAGAAAAATCTCTTACCATTTCGAACGCAATTTCTTCGCCTTTGATTCGAAATGGTGAGAGATTTTTCTTACTCTCTCTGGTGTGCATTAGACAATAGGGCCAAATCTGTAAAAAATTTGTTGATCAAATGTCAATAATCAAACTCCATGAAACATTCAGTCATATTGTTATATGTCAATAATATTTTGTTAGTTCAAGTTAATTCAAGAAGCAAGCTTGAGGGCACGCTGCACAGACTTAAGCTTTCTGTAGATATTCTTCAAAGTTATCGAGAAAAAACACACGTCACCCGGAAAAGAATTATCACCTTGGGAACCTCTCGAGTTAGTACAATTTTCGTTGTGTGCAAAACGTAAATTTTGACATTGACCAACACTGTGGTTTCTCTCTCGAATACAATCTTCATCGATATTACTTTCCCATGTAACATTTTTATATCATATCTTTGACAAGAATGTTTGACGCATCAAAACGAACAATCCGACTTTTGTGCCAGACTTCTTCTGCAAAAGCGTGCTAGACTGTCAAAAGCACTTTGGACTTTGAACAGCAAACAGCATATGTCTTTGTACTAATCCAAGTGTTATCCTCACAAATATCATCCAACCACTTTGACGACCCATCATTTTCCCATCCCACGATATTTTTGAATTAAATCTTCGACAAACACTTTTGACGTTTCCAAGGATATGATTTGTCCATCAGAAATGGTCATCTGAAAAGGAATTGGTTTGACAAGGCAGGTTTTGATGAAACAAGATCTAATCTTCGAAAATGCTTAGTACGTTTTAAAAGAACCAAACCCCGGGCTGAGTCAAATCCCCCAAAGTATTTTTAAATAATGCTCAAAAAGGTCATTTTTTGCGAAAAATTTTTTCCCCCCAAAAAACGCAATTTTATCCAAACCTTTCTGGCGGCCCCCATGAAATAAATTCCCCGGACCCCTTCCCCGAATTAGGGAAATTTAAAAAATACATTTTGCTATTTTTACCAAAAATAGGCCCCAAAAACAAAATCATGCAAAAAACGCCGACGTGGCAGGTTTTGATGAAACAAGATCTAATCTTCGAAAATGCTTTTCACGTTTTCGAAGACAAACCCGACTCTAATTCAAATATATTCCAAACTATTCTTTAAAAAATGCCCATATAAAGCTCTATATATCAAATTTTTCGTTAATATTTCCTCCCCATCTGTAATCGAACAGTATCACTCAGTTTATATACCGTAAATCCTCTAATTACTGCCCCTCATCAAATAACTTCCCTCTCTGGACCCCTTACGAAAAAATAATTTAATAATTAATACATTTTGCTATTTTTACCATATTTTGAAATATTTTGGCAAAAACTGAAAAATTTAATTAATTCGAACAGTATCACTCAGTTTACATAGTCAGAATATTTAGAACCGAAAAATTTAAACTTTAAAAAATGGATTTAACTGGACCACTCTTACCAGAGTGTTCCCGAGGTGAGATTCTCTAGACAGTGTAAAACAAAGAAAACGAAAATGCCTCGACGTTTGTGACGACTTTTGTGTTGACTATTAAAGAAAGTTGTTCAGTAGCCACTCAAAAGAAGCCATCAAACCGATGACATGGATACCAAGGGATATTTACAAAAATACTTCCAGAAAATTAGTTAAAAATTAGTTTTTTCATGAATTTGTGTCGTTTAAAAAAGTTTGCTTCTAAAAGCAAACAGCTAAAAAACCATGGAGAACAAAAACGCTTAATATATTGCTCACTTTTGATGGTTCGTCCTCATCAAAAGCATTTTTTGGAGATTAAGAAATGTCATCGGATAGGAAAACGCTTGGTCTGAAAATCCCTTCGTACCAAAAAATTCAGTCGGGATCCTGAAATCATAAATTTCTGAAAATGTGTAGTTAGCACATTTCCCATCCGTCGTTTTTCTGATGACACTTCTCAGTCAAATCTTTGAAAAGTACTTTTGATGGTTCCCAAAGACCAATCCATCAAAAGTGGGCAATATAAGAACATTTGATGGTTGATGAGACTTCTCAAATCATATTTTATCAAAATGTTCTCCTCAATTTTTTCAGATTTCCCAATCATTTTGGGTGTCATTTTTCGTTATATTAAGAGTCGATTCAATTAGTTAGAAAATTTGATAAACCTTCGCACTTTATAGCCTCGAAATATGAAAGTATTATTTACTTGCAGTACAATGTTTAGCCATATGCAAAATGTTTATTAAAATGTTTTCTATCGTGTTTTCTTTTCAGGACCAAAACTCACTCGAATCTCAACAGACATTGAATCAAATGGCAAGCGAGAATGAAGCAAACGCGAATGTATTTGCAAAACAACGCGCATTATAATAACAAATAACAAAACTGTGATGATATAAATGACCATAGATTTAAAATAATATTGGTTTGGCCGGAAATTCCTGTCGGTGTTTTTTATGTCGGCCATTCTTATCAGTGATCAATAATTTCTTGGGAAGTGTTTATACTATTTAATGCACAAGAGAGTCCTTTATTGGAAAATGTGGAAAGCAAGCCTTTTATTATTTTCTTTCCTTAAAAAATTTTAATTCTCAAAACAATCTCCCTCATAACCACCTCCCCCGGATGTAATTTTTTATGAATATTCCAAAGGCACCAGTGCGGCCCAAACAGCTAAAAATATTAACGCAGTGTACGGCGAAGACTCTATTTCCACCCGAACCTGCGAGAGATGGTTTCCTCGTTTTAAACAAGGAAGTATTGACCTAGAAGATGAACCACACTCTGGAAGACCCTCCGAGCTAAATGAACCAGCACTTTTTTTGGATTATTAGCAGAAGACAACCGGGGAAACAACACGCGATTTTGCAGAGCAGCTTGGGACCAGTCATTCTACAGTAGAAGACCATTTGAAAGCTCTTGGCTATAAGAAAAAGTATGGTGCTTGGATACCGCACCACCTGAACGATGCCGACAAATGGCAGCTAATGACCATTTTTTCCCCAAAATTTTTGTCCCGTTACCATCGTAAGTCCTTTTTGTAACAGGGGACGAGAAGTGGATATTTCACGCCAACTTTCGCCGCAAAAGGCAATGGGTGGGCCCAGGAGAAAAGGCAAAACCTGATCCAAAGCCAGATCGCTATGGGAAAAAGTTAATGCTCTCCGTCTGGTGGGATATGGAAGGCGTGATCCCTTATGAACTGTTTTTGGGAGAAAGGAGAGACTCACAGCTGCTACGTA
>JAKKPZ010000674.1:0-21785 GCA_022814885.1 Ditylenchus destructor | reverse complement strand
ATGTTATTATTAGCTAAAGTCATTAATAATGGAACAATAACTCCAGTCGACTGGAAGAGATCGCTACGGGACCACTTTGGGTTTAAACGCTTTTTATTATAAAGCGTCATATTCGCAATTTTTTGACTGAATACCAATTTTCTGAGACCACTTTTCTTACCTAACTAGACGGAAAATAGTATGTAAAATGCACTTCGTGTTTTAAAAAGAGGCCATTTTGTTAACGCTTTCATTAAATCCTGGAAAAATCCAAAATTTAAAGGGAAAAGTTCAAAAATCAAAGATCAAACTTCAAATCTGGGGTCGATCCTTATCAAGTGCTCATCTGAGCATGCTCAGACGCTCAGATGCTCAGAGTCTCAGTCCTTATCAAATTCTGAGCGCTCAGATGCTCAGAAAGAAGGGAAATGCTCAGAAAAGTTTTCTGAGTGCTCAGATGCTCAGAATCTCTGTCCTTATCAAAATGTAACTTTCTGAGCATTTGCTCAGAAAATAAAAGTATGGAATTTTACTGTTTTTTTGTATTTTATTAATTATTTGACCATTAATGGTTATTTTTTCGTTAATATACGCATTGTTTGTGTAGTATTGTATTTTTCGATGACACTTCTTGAGGAATAACAGATTTTTTTAAGCAATTTCGTCGTATATTTTTAAAAAATGGGCCGATATCTTATCAATATCTAATTTTCTGTGAATCAATATTGTATTTTTTCATGGAAATTCTTGAGGAAGTAGAGATTTTTTAGGAATTTCGTCGTATATTTTTAAGAAATTGGCCATATCTTATCAAAATTTAATTTTAACTCTTTGATCTTTAAATGCTTTGTTTGTATTTTACAAATGAAGTTTTATGTTATGCAGTTTATGTGTTTTGTTTGTATTATATTCATTTTAAATTTGAACGTTAAATTATATGCTTTTATTTTAAGATATGGCATCCATCATGAATTCAACAGAGAAGAAGGAAATTCTTATCCAAATCAAGGAGAATTGGGCATGAACAGAAATTCGCGAGAAAACGCATGGAAAGCAATCTATGAGGAATGCAAAAGTCGTGGCCACAAATGGACTGCCGAAAACGATTGGAAATGGATCTCGGGAAACAAGTGGCCTTCCTGGAAAAATGAGTTCAACAAAAAGCTTTTGCGACAAAAGAAGACTGGAAGCGGAGGAGAGACGCAATTCAACGAATTTGACCTTCTAATTCAAGAAATTATTGGCAAGGACTCCCCTGACGTAAGTAAATTAACTTAAATTAGGCAGTAAAGTAGTAGTAGTAAGAAGTAAATTTAAAGTAAGATCAAATTTATACAGCGTTTTATAGATCCAAACACTGGGTGTTCCGGAAAGCCTCTCGGGGGAATCAGCGGAGAATGATTTTCTCGCAAAGAAGCAAGCAATGACTACACCGTCTACGAGTTCACAAAGCTGTATTTTGGGTAATTTTTTGTTAATTTTATTACTAAATTCTACTGATTCAATTTTAGAACAAACACCTCGCGGTACAAAGCGCGCCAAGTCGGAGTTTTCGGGAACTTCTTCAAAAGACTCGATGGAACTGAAAAGAAGCCGGTTGTTGGATCTCGAGATTGAAAGCCGTCTGTTGGATATCCAGCTTAAGAAGCGTCAAATCTACAAATCTGATCTGGAAATCCATTCCATGGAATGCGAACTGCAAATTCCGCACAAATTTCTCCATATTACTCCTCATTGTGAAACCGATACAAATGTAACTATTGTAAATGATGATTTCAATAGTGAGGAAATATTCCAAGTTGAAGTGTAATTTATGTATGAATTGATTTCGTTACAATAAAGTTCTCAATTTCTTATTACTTGTTGCAACAATAAAACAGTAAAATACCAAAATTTTCCAAAAATTACCATAGGGGGACCCTATGGATTTCGGAAAAAATCTGAAAATTTTTGTCTTGGAAAAAAATTAACAGGTGTGTACAACTCAATGTCCTGAGCAACTTTTACAAAGACACCATGGGTATCTGAGACGTTTTTGGTAAAATATAGTGAAAATCGCCTCGAAAATGGGGTGTTTTCGAAATAGTGCATTTTCAGTGAAAAAATTGTAAATTTGAAAAATTCTAAAACGTGCATCGGAATCTAGAGAAAAAGTTGATATAGGGTCATCAACATCAGATTTATGACAAACATAGCAAAAAATAGTCGAAAAATGTGTTCTGAGCATTTGCCCAGACGGAAAATCGCAAGAGGATTTTGGTGCTCATCTGAGCATTTTCGTTGCTCAGAAATTTTTGATAAGGACTGAAATGCTCAGAAAAGGTGGTTTTCTGAGCATCTGAGCATGTGCGTCTGAGCATCTGAGCATCGTTGATAAGGACCGAGATGCTCAGAAAGTGGTCTGAGCATCTTGGCATTTGATAAGGACTGATTTCTGAGCATCTGAGCACTTGATAAGGATCGGCCCCTGGGGGCGATAGCTATCAAGTGCTCAGATGCTCAGAATCTCTAACCAAAAAATGTCTGGCTCTCTCATAAATAGCGTGCTCTCTCTCAAAGTGTTTGTCTGACTGATTAGAAAGGAAAAGAAAGGAAAGGAAGCGGCAGTAGGAAATAACCGGGCAGACACATATCTTCTCTGCGCTCTCGTTCTGCAATAGTCTTTTTGGTGCGCCGCACAATAGCACCAAATCGACCCACAAACAACATAAAGGGCGGACGTCTAGCAACGAGTGTTCGGTTTAATTACCCAACGTGAGGAACTTAAATGTTTCTCTTATAAATTTTGAAAAATCGTCTGAGCATATGCTCAGACGAAAATACGTCTGAGGAAATTAACAAAGCATTTTCATTTTCTGAGCATTCTGTGTCTAACACAAAATAAGAAGAGAGATGTGAGAGATTAAATAGTGACGCGTTGTGCAATTGTGAAAAGCCAGACATTTTTCGCTTAGGGAATGCTCAGATCTGAGCATCTGAGCACTTGATAGCTATGGCCCCCTGGTCCCGGATTTGGATTCAGCGGGGTCGATTTACTATGGAGGGTTTCCATCATATTGCCTCAAACCCTCTTGTAACCCCTCGAATCAAAAATAATTATTTAAACGCTCATTTGGCGCCCGTTGGCGCTCAGAGTTGTTTACCCGGAATTAATGACTTGAGCGAATACATACATCCTTGGCTTTTCTGACCAGGTAATTTCTGGATGGAGCCGAAGTATAGTCAAGAAGTGCCTTACCTTTATATGAGGTGCATATATATTCAAGTACAGACAGTCATCGCTAAAATTACCGCCCCAAGCAAGGAAGCTAACAACCGAAGTGCAAACGTTCGCAAATTCGGTGGTTGCGAGAACGCCGTTCCACGGCTGAGCTGGTCGAGGTTTCTGAAATTGGATATGGAAAATAAAGTTGTGCCCAATCTTACTCTAGTAATCATTCCGGAGAGACGGCGTTTGAATTGGCGCGCTTTAGCTTAAGGAAAAATTTACATAGGGAAATGAAGGATTGGCGCGCCAGAGCGCGCCAATTCAAATGCTGTTTAGGGTTGTTTAGCTGGGATTGACATTAAGCGAATTCAAATTCACCCTTTTTAGCGCCTTGGCATACTGTATATTCGGTATTTTGAGGCTTTACAAGGAATCTTGAGTCAATATGATGAAACCTTTCCAGAGTAAATCGACCCCGCTGAATCCGAATCCGGGATCAGATTTGAACTTTGATCTTTAGTTTTGAACTTTTCGCTTTAAATCCTGGAATAATAAAAATTTTAAAGTGAAAAGTTCAAAACCAAAGATCAAAATTCAAATCTAATCCCGGATTCGGATTCAGCGGGGTCGATTTACTATGGAGGGGTTCCACCATATTGACTCAAGATTCCTTGTAAAGCCTCAAAATACCGAATATACAGTATGCCATGGCGCTAAAATGGGTGGATTTGAATTCGCTTAATGCCAATCCCAGGCTGGGATTGGCATTAAGCGAAGCCAATTGGGATTCCCAGCTAAACAACCCTATATGTGACAACTAGTGTATACTCACATATAAACTAGGTTTCTAGAATCATTTAGAATATTCCTTTGCTTCTAGTAAAAATTTTTTAGCATCTCCAAATTTTTTAAGGATACCACTTTGAAACATTTAAAAAGGATTGGAACATTTATACTTTTTCAAAAAATTTGTTCTAACTACCAAAAAATGTATTAACAGAAATTTATCAATAGCCTTACCTCAAATCTCAACTCCCCCACAGGCGGTTGAGCAAATGGAATACCGAGAAAAACGTCGGTCTTGAATCCGCTCTCGGCGGTGACCGTAAATCCTTGAACTTTTCCGAGTTTGGTCTTCACGACGTCGGTCAATGTCTGATTTTCCGCGGCCAAAGCGAATACAAATTGACAAATAAAAATTATTGGAAACAGCATTGCTTTCCGCAACATTGAATGAGTTGCCTGAAAGTTTTTCTTCACTTTCAACGAGGAAGAGAAACAAAAAGAAGACTCCTATTCGAGATCGAAACAAATTTTTATACCACTCTTAAAAGGCAGAACTGAAATTTAACTTCCTCGTTCGAGAATGGGCTTTTGTTTGAAAGAACCGAACATCCTCGGTCGGAAAAGGTTATTTGCATATGAACAAACGAAAAAAGACCACACGCAAAAGTCTACTCCCGAACACTTTCGTTTTTAATCACAGATCGAACTGTCTGACTTTTTTTCATTCTAGAGCCCGAAATTGGGCGGCATAAGCCAGGGCAAAGTACACCATCCAATCTCGCGGTTGGGTTTCTCCGCATTCACATCGCCGCTCAGAGCCCATCAAAACCCGTCTGGGATGGACCACCCACGTCGCTCAAATATTTGATCAAGATCTAACTCGTGACTGCCACGTTCAATACTTATGAGTCCCGTTTAAAGCGAAATAAAAAGAAGACTCCGAGTCGAAGTCGAAATGAACTCTTAAACAGCAGAACACAAAGCTAACTTCCTAATTCGGGAATGGGCTATTCCTTGAAGAAACCGAACATCAAGGTCAATTCCATTCTACTGCTAAAAATGGGCGGCCTAAGCCAGGACAAAGTACACCGAAGAGTCTCGCGGCTAGGTTTCTAGCGGCACCAAACTCGTCTGGGATGGGCCACCCACATTGCACCGACTGCCCACCCACATCGCTCAAATGCAAATGTTTGATCACAAGAACAGACGCGTGACTTCCGTCGTTTCAATACGGAGGAGACCCGTTTTTCTATGAATTGGAAATGAACGGTGTTCCACGTCAATCATTTTTACTATGTAACTTTGATGTTTGACTACGAGATTAGGGTGGTTTGTTACATCAGGTGATATCTGTTTCAAAGCATGAAAATAGAATTGTATAAAAGTGCATGTTTAGGATTTTTCAAGACTTTTTCGATTTTTTGATGATTGACGCGTTTTTGATCTCAATTCCGAAAAGCCAGGTATCACTAACAGCCAAATGACCCGTTCAGTACTCAAATACTGGTAAAAGGATAAATTTTATCTCGCGTTTAAACAAAATAGAGGTGAACAAAAATGATTGCTTAGCTTATACCTGTAATATACTGTAAACCAAATTGCGTAAACCAAACTAGGAACCAAGACTCCCTTTAAATTTCATGTTTACTCGTTGATTTTTGAAAATAACATTTTTATACGTTTATAGAAAACGTTCGCTTGTCGGAAAGAATAATCTCAAGCAGCGTGTGTTCAAGTTGCCGTCGTTGCTGGAGAAACTGGCTCGACTCTATTGACTTTTGTCCAAAACCCACTCGGTTTTCTCGTCAATCGACACGAATAATAAATCGAGCAAACGGCAGCATTGAGTATAGCGGAAAAGTTGCTAGCTGACCGATGTAAACCGTAGGCGATAAGCCGGTGATCTATAATTACAGTCGAGTCACTGATTCGACAAAATAATTTCAGACCGGCGTTAATCTCATTCGCGTTAATCCCAGACTTTTTAAATCATCGATTGGCGCGAAAATTTGGGTATAAATTTTGAAATTTTTATTAGATGAAACACTTTGAGAGATGAAAACTATACTTTGAAAGCACAATTTTGAGGAAAATTTGGTTGAAAAATTAAAAATTATGGAAACATTTGTCAAAGATTTACCGTAAATTTAAAATCCGCGTTAATCTCAACCTTTTTACAGAGCACGTTCCAAAAATAAACCGAGCTAATCTCAGACCCACGTTAATCAGAGACTCGACTGTACTTTTTTCGATATATATCGCTAGGATCGTCTAAGTCACCCATGGTACCTTTGTAAAAGTTGTTCAGCTCATCGAGATGTACATGACAGTATACGTTTTAGTGGGGTAGCTTATGTGTGCTAATCCCGTGTTAATGTCGATTTGAATTCGCGAGCGAATTTTATGATGTCTCTTTTGCTGTCCTAACTTCGATTCTAGCTCAGATCTGTCCTTTATAAAAAGTGTCAATACGCTGCCTACTGCAATTAACGTTTTCGGTAAATGGCTCTATCCTGAAGAATAAAACGAATGGGTCGCTTGTAACCATTACTCGAAACAAATTTCGGTTGAGGGTCAAGCTGGCGAGGAACAAAGCACTCGTGATCGCATAGCTTATCAGCTTAATGCTTGGGCATATTATAACGGTAAGACAAGTGTAACGTTTATTTTTTGGAGCCCATTGTGGTAAAGCCACTTTTATTGACATGGGACGCATACCATGTCACACACTAGAAATGTGGTTAATGGACTTTACAACAGTATTGATCAAGTCATACTGCACGGCTCGTTTGATGTGATAAAAATTCGGCCGAATACTGGTACTTTTGCACTTGGGGGGGGTGCAGGCTTTTTTCACAGTTTTATTATGTTAAATTAAGTTTTCGAATCGCGGCTTATCGCTTCGATCTACTCTCTCTTTGTCTTCACTTCCATCGTCATTTTCTAGAAAGTGTATGGGCCCTTTTACTTCTTCAAATCTGGTGAAGCGATCAGTCCACTGTTCCTCCTATACGATTTTAATTTTTTTGGTTTTTAGATGGCTTTCACTAAAAATTTCATCCGGGAACGTCTAATTAATGTGCGTCTGATCACTCCGCCAGTTTTGGAACAACTAAAAGGGATCAATCTTCGTCAAATTTATCGTATGATTGATGCTACAAATGATGGTTTGGTTACTCCATTTGAACAATGGTTGCAGCATCTGGGATTGATTCCTCTTGCAGTTACGTGCATTTGCGGACAACAAATGAAGCTGTTTAAACATAAAAATGGAAAGCGTTGGGAGTGATGGCAGAAATTTAAGCATGAACAGATAAAGAATAAATATGGAACAAAGGAAGAAATATTTATTAGTTACATCGACGAATTCATCTAGAAACGCCAATTTAAGGAAAATCGTATGTACGAATTCTGGAAAATCATTTATCGATTGTACTTTAAATGTTAAATATATACATATTGTTCACTCGTTGTTGTCTTCTACTAGTTTATTTCATCATTGCTTGCTTCTTGAATAAAATGTGATAAAAAAACTGTGAAAAAAGCCTGCACCCCCCCCCCCAAGTGCAAAAGTACCAGAAGTGCAAAAGTACTTCTTCTTCGATCGAAGAGACCTCACTCCAAAGGATTAATTTTTATCGCAGAAGATGTTTGAATTATTTGTTGTCATATATTATTCATTAATAGGGAACATACTTTGAATAATTTTTGTCCCTTTTCCAACAATGCTATGGCAGGGAATAAAAATACTCTTTCCACCCGTGATTTTTTTAAATGGCCTAACTTAGCCTAGACTTAACCTTTGTGTAATAACTTAAAATGTTACCTAGAGACTCTCTAGGCTTAAGTCTAAGCCTAAATCTAAGCCTAATTTAGTTGGCCTGTATTTTAAGCTATCTCTCAAAGCTTAAGTCTAGGCTAAGTTATGGCCATAGTAAGTGAAAATACCTGATTTTTGGGGTGGAAAATGCCGTTCTACCAAAAATACTAGGGCAACAAAACTATTTTAGCTCTAAAATTATGGCTAAGAACTTGACTACAAAACAACTTATCTTGACCCAAAGCCTAATAATTGGCATAAATTATTATTTTTCTCATTCAGTTCCACTTCGTCCTCGAACTCATACCATCGTATTCTTTGCATGTGCAGAACTCAATCCAAAGAATTGGCCTTCATTCCAACAGACCCGTTCGTTTACATTCGCACGATAGAACTGACAGCTCAAAATGACATCTTAAACTTGTTGGCCGAAGCAACGAATCCAGATCATGGCCGCATACAGTGTCAAAAATTCACCTTTTATCTCGAAAGCAGCGCTCAGAAAATCTTCAGTTGGGTTAAAAATCATATATGCCCTTACGGAATTCATATTTGGAACGATAGATGTCCAGATAGCGGTTCGAATTACGATAAAGAGTTGCTTAACCTCTTTATAACTGGCACAACTTGTGCATCCGCTATTTCGATCAGGTATTATGACCGTTCTAAAGTTTTGGCCGATTTAGTGCAGGTAAATGTCTTTACTAAGATTTGTTGGCATAATAAACTGCCAATCTCCAGTCTTTGACTTTTGCATCTTTGTAGCAGAAATTGGTTACCCGTGGGGGTGGTCATTCCACCCCCTAGGCCATCTCCCTCGGTCATTTGGCAAAAGGACACGATTTCCACCCCTAGTATCTCGCAAAATATCAAAGTACTTTGTTACCAGTTTTGACACAATGCCTGAATTCTAATTATTCACTTGTTGCGCTCTCTTCTCTGCACTCTCATCCTCTCACTTATTAAGTGTGCGTTTTAGTAAAGGTTGGAATTTAAACGCCCGGATGTAAGGTAGTGGCTATTAGGGCTGTGCAATGCTAACCTTTCCTAACCTTCGCTAACCGCCCCAATGCTAACCCCAATCCGACCTTTGAAATAGAAGGGAGGTTAGCATGCTAGCCCACTGGTTAGCATGCTAACCTCCCTTTTCATGGGAATTTTTTACCGTCCTGAGCAAAACAAATTAATAGTTCGAGAACTTCCCGAGTTAGTTATCAATTCCATAGGACGCACCCGCGGCCTCCGCCGTGGACCACCCGCCGCTGCGCCGCGGACCACACCCCAAATCCAGGATTTTCCGGATTTCCGGAAGCCATATCTCCGGATAGGATCACCAGTGTAGGCTGAAACCGGTACCAATCGTCTTGTCTCGCCGAGACGAAGCGATTGACGTATCATACGCCCAGAGGCGCGACGCGAAAATTATCCTTTTACGTGACCCACGGATGTCACGTTTTCACGTATGTCACACCCAATTCTGACGTTGATAATCCCCCCTAAAATCATGGGTTTTGGGGGTTCTCGCGAGTTGGGGTCTGGGAGCGTGAAAAACGGGAGAATTCTGTTCGGGGCCGACGGACACAGTGCGCCTTGGAGGGACTCGATTAATTATTCAATTAGTTATCCACAATGAGGCAGGCGTATAATTGAGGATTGACTCTATTATATTGTTCACTGGTGTTGGGAGGAACACAATTTTCTGTAGTACACTGCTTTGTTGTTTAAAATATATTTCAAATGCTAATTGAGGATTGACTCTATTATATTGTTCACTGGTGTTGGGAGGAACACAATTTTCTGTAGTACACTGCTTTGTTGTTTAAAATATATTTCAAATGCTAATTGGATCACATTAAAAATCTGTGTCTAAAACTGTTATGTACCAAGTAACATCCCGCATGTAAGTAACATCCGTTGGCCCATGGGATGATTTGTAGTGTTCGTTTTGTGTCTCAGGCAAATGCAAAATTAAGTCAGTCATGAATTTATTTCTTAAATCCTATATTTTTTATTGTTCATCATCGATATTTCTCTATCGTTCCTTTTCGACCGAAACTGCGCAATTTTTTGAGCCTTTTTCTGGTCGTTTTCAGAGGAAGCGAATAGAAAGACTGACTCATTTGTTTTGATAAACTACTCTGTAAGTAAGGTCATTGAGTTCTTCTATGCGCTTCCTTTCAAAAGGACTCGTGAAGATTGCGCAGTTCCGGTCGAAGAGGAACGATAGATAAATTGCGATGAGAAACAACGATTGCTTTTTGGATTAGGATTAAGCAATACTGTTAAGCTTTTTATTTATCTGGAACGAAATGTGACAATCGGAATTTGTGAAAAGTGAAGGTTTCACGATTGATTGATATTTGATTAGTGCCCATTAGACGTCGAATATCCATTTGGTGAATGTCGAGGCTCGAGACGCACTTTGTAAGGTGTTGGGCGGATTGTAAATCCAGGTATTTTCTCTGCAGTCGGTGGAATCAACGGATCAACAGGGCGGACCTAAATTATTTTTGGCCGTTTTTGCATAAATGTTCGAACAACAATAATAAAGTTTCCCAGTATCTCTTTTTCATCTCATTTCTATAAAGCCTCGATCCTTATTGGAGGACATTTATATAATATTTATAAAGGCTAATATCATTTGCTTTTTAAAATCTTTGTTCATATGTCGAAGCAAAAAATTAATAATTGGGACAGACAACAATTACCTGTGCTATTTCTTTTTCTGGACTTTGAAGTCAATTATACCTTATACCTTTATCTGTCTATCCCATAGTATTTCTTATTTCTCTGACTACTTAACCTGAAATGGAAATATAGTGAGATAAAAAAGTTTACTAGAAAATTCCCCTATAACGGAGGGTACTGAAAATTCGAATATTGTTACCTTGAACGTATGAAAAATATTTGCGATTAAGAGGAACAGTTCCATCCTGGCCAAACTTTCTCCAAGACAAATTCTTTTCCCAATTGAAAACGGTATAAGTTCCTCCACTTTCATTAATTGACCACTTTTGTCCAGGAAACGTTCGGGCTTAAATCGGAGTGGTTCTGGGAAAATCTGGAAATTATACGAAACATAAAACCGCGTAAGATCTTTTAACAGCGTCTTTTAACAGCGAACCTTTTCATCCAGCAAAACGCAAGAAATCTGGGGCACTACATTGGTGGATTTTGGAAGTATATACCCATTCAGCGCATTGTTCGATGATAGAGATTTTGTGGCAATAAATTGCACATTCGCTGGATCTCCTAAAGGAATAGTAGTTTTATTACTTACCGTATCCCTGTAATTACTACCCCCGGGAGGGGTTCAATTCCGTCCGGCGAAATTTATTTTTTATACCACTTTTTTGGCCACCTAGCTCAAATCTGACGTAGACTAGGTAATATCAATTCTTCCCGAGGATTCCGAATATGCAACTTATTTTCCTGCTTATTTGCAATTTCGTCCCCAAAAATGGTCATTTTGGAGAACTCCTGCCGAATGTTACCTGCAGAAATTTTTTTTCAAAAACAATTTATTTAACACTAAAAACAACAATAAATGTGTTTACACATCATCGAAAAACTTAAGCTTGATCCTCAGCTTGATCTAAGACCGGGCTTAAGCTCAAGTATAGAAATCACTCCCACAGCAAAGGGAAAAGAACTTTTTAGGTGTTCATCAAAAGTTCAAATCCGAAGTAATTGGGGACAATAATGGAGTTATCTTATAGGTGTGGTAACCCCTGGGGATTATTACAACAAAAAACTTTCAATATGTATAGGCTATAAATTGCCTCCACGGTGTTGAATAAAACCTTTCAATAGGTGTAGGACCAAAAGGGCCTTTAGGCTTCAGGACAAAAAATTAAGTGATTGGGACAAGGTGGTTTTGAATGGAGCAAACCTAGATTTTGAAGCTACTGATAGAATTGATCTTCTTTTTTTACTCCTATAAGCGAAAAAGACGGATAGAATTTAAATATTTCAGGAGACCTAACGAATTGATATCTAAATTTATAAAAATTAGTATGAAAATAAATGGCTATACAAATAATATTAAATTGAAATCAACGCAGGAAGAAAGGAAAGTAGATCGCATTATACATAGATTAGTAGGGTAGATAAGCTAAAATGTTATATAAAGCACTGACATTGTTGTTTTTAGTGTTAAATAAATTGTTTTTGAAAAAAAAATTTCTCCAACATTCGGTAGGAGTGCCGAATGGTCCAAAAAGGGATTTTTTGCTATGTCAGATTTGAGTTAGGTGGCCAAAAAAGTAGGTAAAAAATAGATTTCGCCGAACGGATTTAACCCCTCCCGCGTCGCTTGTATGGAAGTGACGGCCCCAAAATCAATAGGGTCCCCCTATTGATTTTTTGTAAATTTGTAGACTCAATTTCATACCATAGGGTCCCTCCTATGGTTTTTTTTGGAAAAAATTTTCTAAAATAAATTTTTTTTACAAAAAACCATAGGGGGACCCTATGGTATGAAAAAATCATTTTTCTGAAAAATTTGTCAAAAAATCAATAGGGTCCCCCTATGGTTTTTTGGGCGGTGTTGATTTTTGGGCCGTCACTTCCATACAAGCGCCCCCCGGGGTAGTATTTACAGGGAATACGGTATATCGTCTGATAGGTTTAAATTTTTCACAAAAGTCATTTCTGACATTAAACCAAAACGGCTTTATAGGTTTTGTGCTACATAATGTTTGGTAGTTCAAAAAGGGGTACATTAACAACAGCATTCGTATAGGGAAGACTTGACTTGTGAGCAATGGCCACTTTTTCATCAGTCGCCACCACAGTGTCCAATTCTTGTTGCATTTTGCTTTGGACATCAACGTCCAATAAAACATAAAGGATGCCAATTGAGAGGGTGGTGCTGGTGGTGTCCTGACCGGCGTTCCATAAGTCTAAGCAAAAGTGCAAAAGAGCATCGTCTCTAAAGTTTGAGAAAATTTTAGTGAAAAAAGAACAAATCCAATCACTTACCTGAACAGAATCGAGCCGTCATTCACTTTTCCACTGCTCTGCTGTTTGGCTCTCAGATATGCACCAACGAATGGTAAATTTTCTTTAGCGTCTGCCAATCCTTCTTCGTCAAATTTCGTTGTGTATTCTTTGATTTGCGCTTTTAGAAAGTCGACAGTTCTATCATTGAGTTGTTTCATGCGATTGAATGCAGACTGTAAATAAAAATGGGAAAAATTAATTTTGCATAGCTCTTGAAATCACAGCAAATTTGTAAGTTGTCGTAGAGTTAATGACAAAAAAGCGGGGCACCGGTAGACACAACAAACATAGATAATTTTACAAAAGCATAAGAAGCTCTAGAAATTTCTCTATCTTCTTTTCTAAGCAATGATTAACCATTGTTGTGTCTTGTCGCTTTTTTGGCATTAGCAAAAAAATAGCACGCAGTGTAGAAGAGATCAAATCAGAGCACAGAGTTTCTGGCTGCGCTAAGGGAAGAGTTACTTTTGTATGTGCGAAACATAGAGAAAAGCTTTCATGCATCCCTTACAAAAGAATTTTGACAGGGGTCCATCATCCTACCTTTCTTAACAGTCGTTTAGAAAATCAGAACAAATAGAAAATATTAAAGTTCACAAACGGTTTCTATATAATATTGGTTTGGTAAGAAAGTCTTTTCCGTTTTGTTTTATCTGATGTTTTCTCACATAACACAAGTGTGGCAATGAGTGTTATCAGGTTATGAGTGTGAAGATTTTGAGAATGATTGAATGATTGAATATTTTTTGAATAAATTTTAGTTTGATTTGCTGCCATTTATCATTATTGGCCTGATTTCAGCTCAATTTGTTATTATGTCACATATTTTTATGTCAAAATATCGTCAAAACATACTAAAACAGGTCGAGAATGCTTCGCCTCAATTCCATATGCAAGAAAAATATAAGAGAAACAGAGCGCCAAGCGCGCCAAAATTCAAAATTTAAAACTGAGATAGCGATCTCTTTCTCAAAAATTATGTCCGCACCTGATATATACCATATGATAGCCAAGACTTTTGTCTGTCCAACTATGCAAGGGGGGTTATTTTTGCATTTGAAAAAAATATTAGAAATTGGTGATTCTAGGTTTTATTTTTGTTCCGAAGCAAATGAATGAATATTTATGATTACCTGATACAAATTGAAATCACAGATTTTTGAGATACTTTTATAAGTTTTATCTATGAAAAACTTTGTTATTCTATATTCCATTGTGCAATATTGTAGAGCAATTTGAGCTCTAATACTTACCTTTTACAGAATATTTTTTCGTTTGATGGTTGCTGAGATATGATACTTTTAGTGAATTACACCGCTGAAAAATTGAAAAAAATAAATTTTTGCGATTTTTTCGGTTTACGTCTCAACTTTGAGCGATCATATCTCGCAGAATCTGAAAGCATATTTTATTCTGTAAAAAGCATGTGGTAGAACTAGACCTTGTCTACAAATGCCGCAATGCCATTGGTTTGTGCAGGGTTACCACCCAACTGGGGGTAAACGTCTGCAGTGCTAAACAACACTCGCCACATGTCTTTGCGCCAGCGACGCAGAGGATTTGTATGGTAAGCATGAGAAAGAGAGTGTTCTAGCCGCCTCGGCCCTGTAAAATAGCTCTTCATTGGCTGCAGCCAGTGAAGAGCTCTTTTTACTGGCTGGAGCCAGTAAATTTATTTAATTATGGGTTGGAGGGAAGCGAGTGCGTTAGAGATACACACTCTCTCGCAAACTGAGCATCAGCTCAAAATGTTGCGATTTGCCAGTTAGAACACTCTCTTTCTCATGCTTGCCATACAAATCCTCTGCGTCGCTGGCGCAAAGACATGTGGCGAGTGTTGTTTAGCACTGCAGACGTTTACCCCCAACTGGGTGGTAACCCTGCACAAACCAATGGCATTGCGGCATTTGTAGACAAGGTCTAGTTCTACCACATGCTTTTTACAGAATAAAATATGCTTTCAGATTCTGCGAGATATGATCGCTCAAAGTTGAGACGTAAACCGAAAAAATCGCAAAAATTTATTTTTTTCAATTTTTCAGCGGTGTAATTCACTAAAAGTATCATATCTCAGCAACCATCAAACGAAAAAATATTCTGTAAAAGGTAAGTATTAGAGCTCAAATTGCTCTACAATATTGCACAATGGAATATAGAATAACAAAGTTTTTCATAGATAAAACTTATAAAGTATCTCAAAAATCTGTGATTTCAATTTGTATCAGGTAATCATAAATATTCATTCATTTGCTTCGGAACAAAAATAAAACCTAGAAACCCCGCCTTGGTTACCACCCAACTGGGGGTAAACGTCTGCAGTGCTAAACAACACTCGCCACATGTCTTTGCGCCAGCGACGCAGAGGATTTGTATGGTAAGCATGAGAAAAAGAGTGTTCTAGCCGCCTCGGCCCAGTAAAAAGTCGCAACATTTTACTGGGCCGAGGCGGCCGCTGATTGGCCAGTTCGCTGTTCTCTTTTTCTCTAGCGCGAGAGAGTACAGCGAACTGGCAAATCGCAACATTTTGAGCTGATGCTCAGTTTGCGAGAGAGTGTGTATCTCTAACGCACTCGCTTCCCTCCAACCCATAATTAAATAAATTTACTGGCTCCAGCCAGTAAAAAGAGCTCTTCACTGGCTGCAGCCAGTAAAAGCTCTTTTTACTGGGCCGAGGCGGTCTACTACGATCCACCCCCGTCGATCCACCCCCGTCGATTCACCCCCGTCGATTCACCCCCGTCGATCCACCCCCGGGTACGATTCACCCCCGGGTACGATCCACCCCCGTCGATCCACCCCCGGGTACGATCCACCCCCAAAATACGTTTTTCATTCTAGAAGGGTATTTTTCGCAGAAAATTCAAATTTTTGGCCCTTTTAGACATTTTACTCACATTTTTCATTCAACATTTTGAGCTGATGCTCAGTTTGCGAGAGAGTGTGTATCTCTAACGCACTGGCTTCCCTCCAACCCATAATTTAATAAAAGAGCTCTTTACTGGCTGCAGCCAGTAAAGCTCTTTTTACTCGGCTAGAACTAGAGATCGGCCGATACCGATATATCGCCGATAATATCGGTTATATCGGTATCGGTATCGGTTTTTCAGTTTTTCGAAAATATCGGTTCGACCGATATATCGGTATCGGTAAAACAGGCCACCGATACCGATATTTTTATATCGGTATCGGTTCGAAAATTTTACGAGAATATCGGAAAATAGTCAGAATTTTCATTGAAATTTTTACCAAACTAGCCATATTTTTTACAAAAATTTCGCCTGCGGCGCTATTTTGGTTAATATTTTGGTCATTATTTTGTGAAATTTTGCCCAAAATTTTCATTTTTCACCATTTCACCAATTGCAGATTTGTGATTAGTGCATCGAAGTAACCCCAAAAACAGTTAGACGCGGAAAATATTTGCGACTAAAAAATAGCCGAAACCGAGACCGAATTTTATAAGAGAAAAAAACACACAAACATCAAAAAATTGTTCCACATTTTCAAAAAATCAATTTTTTTGGCAAAACCATGTGGTCCCCCCTATGGAAAAAAACCAAATTTTTTCAGATTTTTCGCAAAACATGTTTTTAGGGGTATTTTGATGCGCTGATTCCGAATCTGCAATTGATTTTTTCGTATCGCGCCAAAAATGACCATTTTTGGGCCATTTTTGACCAAAAATGGCCATTTTTTGAAGAAAATAGCGGTTTTCTCAATTTTCGTGGCGGGACCACCTAAAATCTGACCTCATATTCGGATTCCCCGCATCGAAAAACCCCTATATAGGTGAAATCGGCAAAATTTCCGGATTTGCCGATCCGGAAATTTGACCCCGGCCCAACAGAAACAGTAAAAATTGATCAAAATTGCGAAAAAATGAACAAAAACATGAAAAAAAAATAAAAATGAACAAAAACATGAAAAAATAACCTAAAAGTGCAAAAGAATGAACTAAAACCCGAAAAAATGACAAAATAAGGGCAAAAATGCAAATTTTTTGACAAATTTGACTCATTTTTGGTAAAATTTGAAAATATCGGTAAAAACCGATACCGATATATCGGTATCGGTATCGGTTCTTCAATTTTCTGAAAATATCGGTCCGACCGATATATCGGTATCGGTATCGGTAAAACGGTTTGGCCGATCTCTAGCTAGAACACTCTCTTTCTCATGCTTACCATACAAATCCTCTGCGTCGCTGGCGCAAAGACATGTGGCGAGTGTTGTTTAGCACTGCAGACGTTTACCCCCAACTGGGCTGATGTCGTTTGTGCAGTGCCAAAATTTCAGATATTTTGTCGATGAAAATTGCTCAAAATAACCAAAAATTAATATTTTCGGTGTGTTTCATTTGGGCCATTGTAATTAAATAATTTTTCTATGCTTGAAAAAGAAGTTAGTGACAGTCTAACAGAGAAAGTAATGGGCTATATAACACTCAAGAAAAAAGTTGCTGTAGATGAATAAAAATTGGCTTGCAAAAACCGAAAAGACTTTCTTACCGAACCAATAATCTAACCTTTTGTATTGTTCTCCCGCCAAACTTCACTGTATTTACATAAACTCACCCGCCAATTCAAATATTTTTCGCAATCATAATAGGAGCTTCACTTACTGAAAAAATAGGAAACTTTCGCAGAGGAGGGCAAAAGGTGACGGTAGCGACAGCTGGACTTGCAAATGCCAGCACTGTTTCGTCAAGAACTTTCTTCAATGCTTCGAATTCTTCTTTGTTCCCCTTAAAATAATTTACTTATCGGATGAATTTGTTTTAAAAGCGTGAAACAATAGGAAACCGAACTCAACCATGAATCTGGCACATGGAACGATGCCACTGATTTGTTTCTAATGCTTTGAGATTTAGGTGGGGAGGAGTTTAGGAATGGGTATCTTTCACGTCCGAGAGCATGTGCTTCCACTATTGGATTGGTAATTTATTCCAACTTTTGCCAACTTTCGAGGTTTGCGAAGTATCACGAAATTCAAATTTGGTACGTCTCTGGTGTCAATTATAAAATATGTCGAAAAAAGTTATCCCTTGCAAGTGTAAACTATACATATCTGTCATTAAAACAAGATATTAATTTGCGGTCTGTTCTGATAAAATTGCTAACCTCGCATCAGTCTCATGTGCTCATTAAACATATTTCGTCCCGCATAAGTGTCGCCATCCCGGATAAATGTTTCTTTGATAGTTTTGTAATCCGTAATCGCAATAACTGGCTGCTCGGCCATCCAAAAGGTAAACACTGGACCATATTGCTTTTACCATTGAAGGAATGCTCCATAGCCCGGTTTTAGTCTTGCGATTGTGAGCACATTTCCGAGAACGGGAAGTGGAGTTGGTCCTGTAAACAAGTAGCGGTTAAAGGTTACGCAGTTATTGATTTATTATAGTGATATCATATGACATTGTTCATTAACAAGCGGGATCAAACCATAGGTGGTACTATTTTAGTAGGTGAAAAATACTTTTGAAAAAACTTCAGCTTTCTCATGAGTTTTTTACTGTGGAGAACAACCTACCGGGTGGCAAATTTCGCCGCTTCCAATAAAAGTTATAGAAAATTAGAGTAGACCAGAATAGGACGAAAATCAGGGGCAGCATTTTCTTTCTTCAAATACCCTTAACTTGATCTCGTCTCCAGAGAAGTGCTCTTTTATACCCAAGCAGAGACTTATAGATATATTGTTGATATGGTATGACAAAGAGATCGATAAGAAACATAAAACACAACCTACGCTTCGAGCAAAATGTAATCAAGGGAGGACATTTGTTTTCTGATGCGTAAATGGAATGCAATTTTTGTGACATTTCGCTTTCTTTGGAACTCTAAGAAAATTTGGATCCCAGCACAGGTATATGAAGGTATCGTTATCATGTGGGAGGCAATGAGCTCAAACGAAAGACAACCTGCGCCGTATTTTAAATCAGAGCTCAGAGAAATGTGAAAGTGAAAATTGAGCAGTTCAGATTCTCTTTGAATTGAAACTATTTTCTTCAATGTTTTTTCTTCTTCCAAATATAACCATTTGAACTATTAACGATGTTCACTTCATTGTTAAAACTGCAACAAAATTGAACAAATAGATTCACCTTGGTTAATTTGCGGAGACAGCCGCAAGATGTTGATATCATATGGCAAGAGGTCGGCAAGAAACACAAACCACAACTTACTCCTTATTCAATGTTTTGTGAAAGATAACGGAATTTTTGTTCCATCGTAATAAATTGCTGGTCGCTGAAAATGTACTTTTGGTGACCTTCACTTTTTTTGAACCTAAGATAATTTGGAGTCCCTTTGAATTAATATAATTGTGAAACGTTTTTTGCAAAATTGTTTTCATTAAATTACAGTTTAATTTGAAAATCCGCAAAAACGCGTTTGGATAAAATAAATTTTGAGTTTGTAAAAATTTTTAACTGTTCTCCAAATACACGTTTATATCAAGCCGGAAACAAAGCACTGCAAAACACTGACTACAGAAAGACACACCCTCTCTGGGAATGTCAATGCAATATAGGAAAGTTTATGCTCAATATGAACTGCTTCTCGCCCACGTTCATATCAGTAAGCTAGTAAACTGTCTGGCTTTCCTCAGTATTACCGTTTGTTCTATTTACTATTCGTGGCGATTGACGAGAAAATCGAATGGGTTCTGGATAAAAATCTGTCGTGTCCAGCAAGTTTCTCCAGCTACAGGGTGGGCCAAAAATAGGACATCAGTTCAGGCTATTGTATTTCATAGATATCGGCGATGCATGGTAGTGACTAACATCTTAAAAACTGCTACTAAGCTTGTAATTTTATATACTTTTTTCAGTGAAAAAAGTGGTCAACGTCAAGTGGTCAACGCCATTGACCACAAAGTGGTCAACGGCATGGTCGTCTGAGACGATTTTCGGCAAGTTTCGGCCAAAAATATGTAAAAATTGGGCCAAAAAATGGCGAAAAAATAAATTTTTCGATAGACAGCTGCAAAAGTGCCTATCATACGCAGAATTTCACGGCGGATCTGAATCTGACCTTGGTTTGGGCATTTTCGCTGAAAAAAGTGACGAAAATGATCATTGAATTTTATTTTTGTATGGGAAAAATTGATTTTTTGCATATTTCCGGTGGTCAGAAATCGACGAAATATGTGCCAGGAGAGAACCGAAAATCGCGGACTGAGATTTTTAAATTTTTTTTTTTTTTTTTTTTTTTTTTTTTTTTTTTTTTTTTTTTTTTTTTTTTTTTTTTTTTTTTTTTTTTTAAAAAAAAAAAAAAAAAAAAAAAAAAAAAAAAAAAAAAAAAAAAAAAAAAAAAAAAAAAATTTTGGTGTCCAGAATCAGAAATTTGGGGAACAATCCCGGTTTTTATTTAATGGTGGGGAAAATTTGGCAAAATCAAAGGGAGATTTAAAGCTTCCGAGGCCTTTTGGGAAAAATTTTTAAACAATATTTTACAAAACCAAAAAAAGCGAAAAAAAAATTTATTGTAAAATTAACTTAAAAATTTTTAAAACGGCATGATCAATTTTTCATTTGGGGAAAATTTCCAGAAATTTGAATTTTTAAATTTTCCTATTTTACTAGCAAATTTCTTCTCAATATTTCTCGAAATTTTGAGAAGAATATTTCTCGAAATTTTGACGTATACCCCCCCCCCCCAAAAGTGTATTTGTCCACTCATTGGTGCCTAGCTATGCAAAATTAGGTATAGGTGGATTGAACGTAATATTAAGTTGTTACTTACTACGTGAAATGAAATGGAATAACGAAAAATTGGTATGGTTTTAAAATAGGGCGTCGCAGCTGATTTTTTACATAGTGAACTAAACACTTCGGACACTTTGGACACCGAAAATACCGTACCACCTTATTTAGAATAGCAAAACCACATTTCCGAAGAACAGTCTTTCGGAAACGTATTTTATTTTATTTTCGCAAAATCGTTTTCTATTTCTAAAAGAGCAGTATGATATGTAGAGTAGTATGGTAGTAACGGGTGACAACTAAAAATAACCAAAATTTTTTTTTTTATTTTTGGGGCCCAAGTGAAAATTTTTTCCCTTTATCAGCAGATCACATCTAGCGATTAAAAAGAGTGGGTCCCGCGACGATCGGACTGATGGAACGTTCTCTTCATTGCGGACGAAGGGCGGACGAAGAGAGAGAGAAGTTTTATTTGTAGCTAGTGTGCGGCGCACGCTCTGTTTGTCTCTCATCTCTTCCCTCTCTCTTCATTCGACCGAAGAGAGAGCCAGATCAGTCCGATCGTGGCGGGACCCAATCTGTTTAACTCGCTAGATGTGATCTGCTGATAAAGCGAAAACGAACTTTCTACTTGGATGACCCAATAAAATACAAAACTCAAAAAGCATGTTTGGTGTCATATAAAAATAGAAGTTCGTAGGTTTCTAACAAAAAAAGATTAGCTCAATTCGTCTAGGAAAACCAGGTAAACGGTTGAATCAAAGTTGACCACCCGTTTTTGATCTTGTACAGAGGTTTTTCGGAGAATTCTCACTTTTATCCTAGGGACAACTTTGATATTTTTTACGCACAGGGTGACCCTGATGCTCGTTTATTATTTGCTTTTTACCACTAGTCACGAACTTAAAAATATCACGAGAAATAAGATATTTTGTGAAATTCTCGACACCGGTCCCGGGCTGGGATTGTGTGTATTTCACACTTCTTCAGGACTCGTTTTAACAGAACATTCCGGCAAGTTATACACCAAATTAAAGCCAATAAACAGTCGGACGAAAATAACATTTTACTTATGGCTTACCTTCCGTTTCCAAAAACTTTTATTGCAACAATTCACCGAGAACGGAATTTTTAAAGGGCAAATTTTTTGAAAAATTTGAATTTTTGGCAAAGTGTTTACGGAAGAAACATTTTTATTAGGTGCACCAGGATGTCAGCTGGCGATTGATATATAACATGCATAGGCGTTGGTCTAATGTCATAAAAGCACATAATTGGAATGT
>JAKKPZ010000673.1:0-21787 GCA_022814885.1 Ditylenchus destructor | reverse complement strand
TTTTATTCCAATATTTTTATTCTGCATGAATGAAAAATAGCGCCGCAGGCGAAAATTTCATTCATAAAAATTTACACTATTTTTAAAAATACTTGGAGGAAAATGGCATCCAAACAGCGCCGCAGGCGAAAATTTTTAGGAAAAGTTGCTTGTATTTCAAAAATTCCCATTTGGAAATGGATATTGGGTGAAATAAGAACAAAATAAGAACATTGGCCAAAAATAAGAACAAATCTTACAAATAAGAACATTTTATTTTTCTAAGATTTGGACCCTCAAAATAAGAACAAATCTTACAAATAAGAACATTTTATTTTTCTAAGATTTGGACCCTCAAAATAAGAACAAATCTTACAAATAAGAACATTTTATTTTTCTAAGATTTGGACCCTCAAAATAAGAACAAATCTTACAAATAAGAACATATAACATCCCTGTTCTAGAAGGTTCCAGGGTAAAATATCTCCCGTGCGATGTCCAGGCCGAATGATACGTCATTCGCCTTCTCTCCATGAGAGCATTCAAATGACGTATCACTCGCCCGGATCCGAGCGATCCGGAGAAAGTTGAAAAAT
This sequence comes from Ditylenchus destructor, assembly GCA_022814885.1. NCBI lineage: Eukaryota > Metazoa > Nematoda > Chromadorea > Rhabditida > Anguinidae > Ditylenchus > Ditylenchus destructor. The sequence goes on along the minus strand of JAKKPZ010000673.1, from coordinate 21,212 downwards.
GGCCCCCAGGGGGTAAAGGGGGCCGTTTACCCCTTTTGGTGTGTGCAGGGGGTCTGAAAAAATTTCACAAACTAAACCTACCCTAAAACGGGGGTATCCGCGATTTCAGCCCCATATGAGAGAAAAATTATTTTCAGGGACACACGCACAATTGCAGATTAGTTAGAGGGGATTGGTTGGTAATATTCACCATTGTTATCTACAATGTGTATCACAACTGCTATATACAGTGCTCAGCTTCACCGACTGCGCAAGCTATCAGGGAAAAGCAGCTCGAAAAACGTACTCGCAATACTTTATCTACAAAGAAATGAATTATAATTAAGGCACTGGTTTGTGTCGGTTTGTCTGTCTGTGGCTAAGGTAACTGTTCGGCACCCTTCCGTCGTCAGATCGGGAAAAGTCTGGTGTCGTTGAAAGCCGGATTTGGGCGCGTGATAGCATGATCCCTTCCTTCGACAAGAGGAAGCGATTGATACCGGCAGATATGGTTCCGGAAAACCCGAAAATCCTGGATTTGGCCCAGGGCGCCGCGGCGAAGCCGCGGGTTTCCCTTCTTGTCTTGGACTAAATCGACCCTGAAATGCAAGAACTTGTAGTGGCGTCCGAGCAAAATTATTGACCAGCGCACCAAAAAATTCCAGAATACGAAAACTCTTATTTTGCGTGCAGGGTAAAAAGTAGGGTTCGATCCCCAATATCCAAAATATGTTTGACTTTTAAATAATTTTACAATATTATCAAAAATAGAATGTTCTTCATAATTATTAACCCCGTTAAAATCCCATTTTCTCCCGGAGAGGAAATATCCCGGCATTTCCCCGCCGGGGAATTATGGGATATTTTATCAAAATTGTTTGATCAAAATTAACACTTGTGAGCATTTTCATACAAAAACAGCCCATTTTGGGGCAGGTGTGGAAATTAGAGGAAGGAGGAAATTATTCAACCCCTTTCCTCTCTGGACTGTGCGGAAATGAGAGGGTGGGCGTAATAAATAGGAAATGTGGTATATTATAGTCATACAAAAATGCGCCGGAGTTCGAAAAATAAAACAATATTATCAATATTAACTGGAAGGAATAATTACTGGAAGGATATAAAATATATTATTATATAAAATATTATATATTCAATCAAATAATAATTTTAACTTTTATTTGTCTGGCCTGCCACAACAAACATTCTCCGTGAATTGTAAAAGTTGTTTGAAAAGTGCTTACGTTCGTAAACAAACATTTTATGTCATCGCGCCGTTATAACAAAAATTTGTTTATAGTTGGCTCAGACTGCTTTTATCAAAACTAAATTTTTATTTTTTGTTTTCCCAAGCCAGCTTTCAATAACAAGAAACGTTTCTTTGTCACATGAACTTTTCTGGACATAGAAATGAACCCGATCTTATGCATTCCATAGCAATTATTGATTTGACGTTCATTCATTTGATTGACGTAGCAAAGTGAAATAATGTTATTCTGATGACTTTGAATCTGTGCTTGATGTTTGATAACACTGGCGTTATAACAACCGTTAGTTTATAGTTAGACCAGACTGGTTTTTTTTCTTGCCAAGTTACGTTATTTTAAATTTGTCTAGACAATCACAAAAGCATTTGCTCAAAACATTTTGCAAACTGTTTCTGTTAACAAAAACGTTATTATGCTAATGATATACAGTCAACCCTGGATAACGCCGTTGACTGTATTAACTTTTCGTTATATTAAACTTTGCTTTATAGTACGAACAGACTGCTTTTTCCTGAATAACATTATCATTAATTTGTTTTCTTAAAACCTGGGATAGCCCGTATACTCCCAGGTTAACTAATTAATTTGTTTGGTTAATTAATTTGTTTTTTTATAAGTTCTCGATAAGTATTCGTTTTTTATTTTTAAGATAGCCTGTCAGGAATAAAAACTGCCCTCGGTTTCAGAAGGAATGAAATGCCAAGACACTTAAATTCAGACATTTTGGCGAGAATTCAAACGAAATTGCTTGTGCTTACGATTTTCACTATTTTGTGAGATGTCTGTATATTGATGTTATAATTTTCCTCCAAAGTGTACAAGACGGAATTTAGTATTATTTATTATCATTTTTATACAAAGTGTGTCCTTTTTAATATATTTTCAGTCATATTCAAAATTTTGCGCTATTTTGCCTTATATCACCGGATTGTTGAATATTCAAAAATTTTGGCAAACAGCGTAATTTTTCAAAAAATTTTCTCTAATGTCATTTCTGTAAAGCATTCTGTAAAAGGTACCTATTATGCTAGGCGTACAATGCCGCGATTATCGCAGTGCGATTTTCTTATTTGTCTTTATTCTTAGCAGCAGCACCTCTCATTTTGCAGCGTTGAATCACACTCTCTCAAAATACCAGACAAAGAATGATCGATTGTAAATACAACTGCGATAATTTGGCTAGCTTCAGGTCGAAGCTAGCAACAAATCGCACTCACATCGGCGCCAAGTGTCTCAAAAAGCGTCCCAGCCGTTTTCAGCCAAAAATCAAATTGTCATTTGTCAAAGTTTTTTTTTTGCCAGGACGCAAGTTCAGGTGTTGCTCTATCATACCTGGTGGGTGAAATATTCATCCGATGGATTATTATTTATATTTTGGGCTTCAAAGTTGGTACACTTTGCGTTTTTCAGTGTTAAATGGGTCATATTTGAGACCCTAAATAAAAATAATAATCACACGGATTAATATTTCACTTGTCCAGTATAATCGAACAACACCTCAAATGTTACTTTTTCATAAAATTTTGAACCTAAATGACCGTTTTAGCCCGATACGACATTTTTTCGGTTTTTTTGCCCAAAAATGGCCATTTTCGTGTATTTTGGAGAAAAAGCGAATTAGTATGTCCGAAATGGACTGGGATTTTTGGTACTTACCCTATTTCGGGTACGGCGAATCCGAATTTGACCTCAGATCGGGGGTGGTCCTGCCACGAAAATTGGGAAAATTGCGTTTTTTGGCGTTTTTGGGCGTAAATTGTCACAAAATGGTGCCAGAAAATTAGTATTGATGGTATTTCATTTTACAGTTAAATTTTTTTAAAAATTTTTGGCCGTAAAAAGGATTTGTGGTTATTTTTAAGAAAATTCGGTATTTTCGGGAAAAAAATTATTGGGAGGGGGCAATTGAGACGAAAAACGTAACGATCGTAAAAGGGTTTTTCGGAATAAAAAAAATTTTTGGAATCAGCGCATCGTTACCCCTAAAACGCCAGCAAAAAATTTTACTTTTCAAAAATGATTTTTTTAAAATCCATGTGGACCCCCTAGGTAAAAACCAAAAAAAAAAATTTTTTGGAATTCAGCTGTGTTTTTAGGGGTAGATGCGCTGAGTCCGAATCTGCAATTATTTTTAACGTAACGCATCAAAAATGGTCATTTTTGGTCAAATTCGGATTCCCCGTACCCAAATTAGGGTATGTACCAAAAATCTCGACATTTTAACGACAAAAACATGGCTGTGACGCATTTTGAGACAGTTCCCGTACATTTGGCGCCGATGTGCACTACGATTATCGCAGCGATGTTGAGAGAACACGAATCGTCATTGCCTCTCTGAAGAGACGACATGGAGGAAGATTAAACCTAAAAGATTAAACCTAAGATAAAGCCTTGATTTTGAGCCTTTTGATGATAATTATTATGTTTTAAAAATTTCTCCAGAGAAGCACTGAAATGATCATTGGGGATGATGATCGCGAGCAATTTGAATGAAACAAATGATTTCCGTAATACAGTCGAGCGCCGATAAGACGACCCTTTGGCCAGGTCCCGGCCAAAATATAAGCATTTACATAGAAAATTTATCCGATAAGAGGACACCTTCGGGAGGGTGGGGAGAAAAAAGCATAGGGAGTACGCCAATGGCGGCGGCGGAGAAAATTTTTGAGGATTTTTATCCAATTTTTAAAATTTTTCGTTAATTTTGGTCCACATTTCAAGGGAATTTTTAAATAAAAGTTTTCTCTAAAATTGATCTCTCTAAAATAGTTGTCTAAAATGTAGCAAGAAATGTCTGAAATTAGTCTAAAGTAATATAGAATTCTAAAAATAGCTAAATTCCGAGCCCATAATTGGCCTGATCGCATTGAAACTAAAAACTTATTTTCCCCAAAAGTTTGTTGCAGCTGGCTTTGGGCGCAAAGACTGAATAAATATGCATAAGATTACACAACGCCGAGCGGATTCCGGGCACGCATTCGCCCCGCCCAGAACCCTGTGTGACTCCTCCATCCCTGAAGATCTAGACTTCTACTTAATTTTGGCACTTAAATACTTATTTTCGGCACTAAAATGATATTTGGTACCAAAAAGAAGTATTTTAGTGTCGATTTCTGTCATGGTAAAGCAGCTGTACAAATACGACAGACAAAATTTTATTCTTCCATTCGTAACGGATTTTGTTAGAAAAGTAATATTCGATAACACTTTTCTATCAAAATCAGGAAGTTTCAACAATAGTTTTCATAATTTGAGAATTCTCTGTAAACAAATGAAATATATGACTTGTCATTATTTTTCTTCAGCCTTCCGACTATGCACTTTATTGGCGCTTCCACTCCATGGAGTTTGAGTGCTGGCTGAACCATTTAAATCCAAACTTCTCATAAAGCCCCACAGCAGCTTCATTTCCTCTGCCACCGTCAACAGTTACGTCTACCTCATTGATTTTTTCTTTTTCTACGATTTTGAACAATTTTTCAATTTCTACGATATCTATCCGTTTGCCGTACCGGTTGAAAATCAATTTAGAGTTCGGATGGGCATCGCAATAAATTGTGGGCGGACTGTCGTCGGTGCCTTCCTCAAATGTTACTTTCCATTCTAAATTGAGAATTTGGCATCTATTGGAAAGTGCGCAAGCTGACTTTTTCCTTGAGTCCCCTTGGGCATTTCCCGAGACAGAGGTATGAGTAGAAAAGCGCGGTATTTCATGGAATGTGTTCACATCGAAGTGCCGAAGGCTCGATCGTGGCAGCGTCAGCCACTTTCTGGGTCCAATTGGCCAATTTTTGGAAAAATGTCCTGGGGCCATATCTACTAAATACTGCTTTTTCCAGCCTCTGAGAATTATTTTGAGTTCAGGGAATAGTCCTATGTTCATGGAACTAATTATCGCAAACTGGTACTATTTTCTCCAATTTATACATGACGAACCCGCCTCTCCTCCCCCGTTTTTAGGCCTTTTTGAAAGGTCAAATTTGAAAGGATAAATTTACAAAAGCAGGAATAATTATTCATCAATGCAATAAACCTTTACCTTTTTTGTTTGCAGCAGTTCCCATGAACAAAGAAATTATGAAAGCAGCCGTCAGATATTTCATCATTATTGAAGGAAATAAGGTAATTTTTATTTCGTAATTTGTCTTCTTAATATAATTATATTTCAAAAAAACACAAACCGTCAACTGTCTATTAAATGGTTCGACAAGTTCAACAAAGTACGCAAAGGGTCAAGAGAAAGTTTTGGTCATATAACATAGCAGTTGCATAGCTCCTATATACATATATATATATATATATATATATATATATTCCATCATACCTTTCATCTGTCTAGTCTGCCACAACAAAGTGATAAAAAGTTGTCTGTAAAGTGCAACTTCTAACAGCTTCGTTTTCGAACAGAAGCTTTCAATAACAAACATAGGCGTAAACATAGGAATGACGCAAAAAAACGTTTCGGTAATAGCCAAGCAATTTACCTTGTACGGTGACGTGAATGTCAATTCTGTTTGTTTGGTCTTGATGTATCAACCGTCTTCGCGGCAATCAGACAAAAAATCCATGTGCGTCTGTCAATGACTGAAGTATATACGACTTTGCGTTCAAAACAAGTCATTTAAAGTAGATGTTTGTGAAACGAATTTTCTCGGACATGTTTTCATTATTGAAGGCATATTGGAAACGCCCGTTAGAGCCGCATGTGAAAATTTTTACGCTATCTTTAGAAAATGATCAATTTGTTTGACCAGACTAAATGCAATAGGACATCATGGACGAAACATCTGCAGCTCATGGTACTTTACTAATTTGCTGGCATGTGTCAGTCAGTGGCACTGACTGACACATGACTGTCAAAATGTTCGCTATGATCATGTAAAAATGTTTGTGATCGTATCGAAATGCTCAAAACAAAAACAAGAGTGAAGAATTGGCAATAACAACTCTAAATAATTACCTTGTTTGCTCAAATATGAATTAATTTATTCTTAAATTTAATTTGAATTTGATTAACGTAAACTGTTCCGAAAGCATGAACCCACATGACACTATGGCACATTGCTGCTAATATCCGCAGGTGCTAATATCCTCTGGTGCCTCCGAAATCCACATTTACACTTTACGCTAATTTTGTTTTATAACCCAACTGACCTTTTCGACCCTAAGTCCATACGGTTAGTACTAATTTTGATACTACGTTGGTCGGGTCATCATCAGTAGATCCCAACGCAGATGAAGTTTTAGATCATTCTTAAGGGGTTGGGATTCCGAAATACGGCACTCCTAACCTTTTTGGTTTCTCAAGGGAGTGCCGGTTTAAACTTATTTTACCTGTTTTTTGTTGTTATTCTTGCGTCCATCAGCTTTGTCTGTATGCGATTCCATCGTCCATGGTTTGCTTCGGTCAGTCGCACTTGATTATTGGTAGGAGATAACAGCCTATAAGTTTGATATATTAATATCTTAATAGAATATAATAGTCGTTTGTACATATACTTATACAAATACACGTTGTTATAAACCTCTTATAAATCCACTTAGTTTTTCTTCCACTTAGTTATTTAGACTAGGTGAGCGCCGCGTCCTACGCCGCGCTAGGGCTAAATCTGTATGATATGGGCCTTATTAGAATCGGAAGAACTGTTTTGCACCAAGCAACATCCCGCCCGTAAATAACATTCCGCCCGGGAAACATCCCGACCCGTAGGCACCTTGCATCAAAAAATGTCATTTTTTGGCCAAAAAGTGGCTTTTTACCATCCAAAACAAACACAACACCATGCCTTGAGTAATGAAAACAAATTGTCTGGTCAAACAAATAGATCATTTTCTAAAGATCGCGTGAAAATTTTGCACCTGCGTCTCTAACGTGCGTTTCCAATATGTTCATGCCTTGTTATGAACGAAGGTTGTATGTACTTCAGTCATGACCAGATGCGCATGGATTTTCGTTTGATTGCCGTGTAGACGATTGATACATCAAGACCAAACAAACAGGACAGACATTCACGTCAACGTCTGTGTCCATGGTAAATTGCTTGGCTATTACCTAAACGTTTTTGTATCATTGCAAAGAGAAGATTAATGAGCGAACGAATGGACGAAAAATTTTTTAAAAGATGCCAAATTAAACGATTTTAAATTTAACAATAATTTTTCTTTGATCTTTCCATTGTATCTTACATGCGCGATTTTATCCTTCAGTTTTTGCTGTAATTTTAGATAGCGGCGCAATTTTTGATGCAAATTTCAAGTATAATTTATAAACAATAATGATATAATAGACACCGTATACAGGGTGAGCCATTTATTTTGCCGGATTTCTTTTGAATTTTCTTTCTCTTACTCATCCATATTTGGCGCGAATTTCATATTCAAATTTTCAAAAGAAATCCGGCAAGGTAAATGGCTCACCCTGTAGATCACATAGAAAAGAGACATAAACAATGGCAGCCATCATGATTTTGATAAAGTGTTAAAGTCGCTAACTCTCGGGGATTTACTCAAAGCGCCGAAGGCGCTGGAAAAAAAACCTAGTATATTAATATTACGTATTTTAACTACAATTTGAGCTATTACTCATATATATTTGGCGCAAATTTGAAATTCAAATTTTCAAAAGAAATCCGGGGAAATAAAATGAACACCCTGTACAACTCTCGAGGATGACAAAATTTGTTCTAAGTTCCCTCACATTCCAAAGGGGAGGGTCGGGCGCTCCGCGCCCGACCACAGGACTGGCTCGCCGCCTCCGGCGTATATGGAGGTCCACAGTCGCGGCCTTCGGCCGCTCCTTCTAACTAATTAGTGTCTCAGACTGCTTCAATTGTGATGCAGAAAACGCACTGGTAAGAATGGCCCTTCCAAAATTTTGGGGAATTTAGGTACATTTTGGCTAAATTTAGGTATATTTTAGCTAAATTTAGACCTCAAATTCGGAATCCCGGCTAAAATTAACCTAAAATAGGTACATTTTCAAAAAAGCACCCCTAAGAATGCACCTCTGAAAAATGAATAAGCACCCCTAAGAATGCACACAATATTTTCGAATATTCGGCGTATTTTTGCTTATTTTTGCTTGCTTTGAAATGCAAAATGCCCCCTCCCTATAGCGCTGATCTGTGTCCGTTACCAAAATATTTTTCATGCTCAGCGGGAAAGTAACTTGGGCAAGTTGCTGGGTTTGGTGAGTATAGCTTCCACAAATTAGTGCGGCCCGGTCTACCCATTCTATTGAAAGTTACGGGCCCCGAGGGCATTCTCCAGAACCATGATACCCCCTCATGGATTTTTTGGGCCTGTGATTGCGTAATCGTAAACAACCTTGCCTCTCTCTTTTGTAAACATGTTTATGTAAACAGCGCGTGGAAAGGAGAGGGGGTTAGCGGGGGCGGGGGCCCGCGGGGGCGGGGCCCGCGGGGGGCGGGGCCCGCGGGGGGCGGGGTATCGCGGGGCGGGGGGGGGCCCGCGGGGGGGGGGCCCGCGGGGGGGGGGGCCCCCGGGGGGCCCCGGGGCCCCCGGGGCGGGCGGGGCCCCCGGGGGGGGGGATCAAAGGGGGGGGGGGGGGGCGGGGCCCGCGGGGGCGGGGCCCGCGGGGGGCGGGGCCCGCGGGGGGCGGGGTACCCGGGGGCCGGGGCCCGCGGGGGGCGGGGTACCCGGGGGCTTCTCGCCTCACGCCGCGCTAGCGGCCTCCCTAGTTCTACAATCCCTACTTCTACAATTACAACGCAGAACGCCAAAACAAAATAAGGATGTCAACAATAAACTTTATTGCAAATCATATATTTGACAGTATGTCCCATTCCCGGATAGACGAAATAATTTCCAATAATGTTCTTTGATGTATTAAAGTTGATGTATTAAAGTTTGAATTTCGCAAAATAATGCTCGAATATTAACCGTTGAAAAATTTTTGCCATTGAAAATTGTACGGATTTTCTCGATTGAAACATTTTAGGGATTTTTCTCAAAATTTTAGAGACTTTCGGCCATTTTTTTCTAAATTTTTGAAAATTTGAACCAATTTTAAATTGGCACCAATAATTTTTCGAAAAAGTTTGCATTTTATGGATTTTTTACTGATCTTTTGGGCATTTTTGTCAAATTTTTGAAAAATTTGGCAAAAGTTGTAATAAAAATTCTAATTCACGCCAATAATTTTGAATATGCGTCAAAAATTTAAAAGTTGGAAAATTTTGCAAAAACTCATTTTTGGGTAACGGAGAGAAATTTTAAGGAGCGGCGAAATTTTTCAAATAATTAATTATAGGAATTAATTGTAGGAGGAGTAATTACAGGTATTACGGTAATTCACCGTTAAATTCTGGGCAAAAAAGTGCCATTTCCAACATTTTCGGCAGTAAATTAATTTTTGAGTCGAAGGCACACTAATAGCCAAACTGGCTCTCGACATATTCACAGAATGTATATTCGCCGAACAGTCAATTCACCGAAAAGAAAAAACTTGAAAAACAGCATACCATACCCCGTATCATGTATTTTTTGTACCTCGCGGTCCAAAATAACTTTCAATTCGGACTCAGCGTGATCGAAAACCTATATAGAGTCCAAAGTCTCGACCAATTACGAACAATTTTAACGAAATTCCAATGGTCCATTAAGTTCCCTAAACAAAAATGGAAAAAATTTGGGATTTTTGCTCAAATTTTTATATTTTTCGTCATTTTTTGGTATTTTTTCAAAAAATTCAAACTTTGAATTTCCCCACAGAAAATTTTGATTTTTTTTGTTAATATTAGCCATTTTTCGCAAAATAATAGAGGGGGATAAAATTAAATGATCGACCTCTAGGGGGGCAGAATTAGAGGGGCGGGGGCTTAAATTAGCGAGTTAGGGGTATATAGAGAGCTTGGGTAGGAGAGAGTAATTTTAAAGAGCGGAGTAATTTTTCAACTACCCCCAAGGTGGATAAATTAGAAGGGGGCATAAATTATAGGTATTACGGCACACTAATAGCCCAAATTAGACATCCCAGCCAAACACAAATAATAAAACTTGCCTAGAGATCGCGGGTTCTTTACGTATTGTATACCAGGACTCGGACATTCATATCCGTACAAGGGTGGTTGGTACGGCGGTGCCATGACAACATTGATGCTGATTCACATCGGCACCAAATGTACGGGAGCTGTCTCAAAATGCGTCACAGCTATGTTTTTGTCGTCAAAATGGCGAGATTTTTAGTACATACCCTAATTTGGGTACGGGGAGTCCGAATTTGACCTCAGATCATGGGTGGTCCCGCCACCAAAGTTGGGAAAATCGCAATTTTTGGTACAAAATGGCCCAAAAATGACCATTTTTGACGCGTTACGTTAAAAATAATTGCAGATTCGGACTCAGCGCATCAAAAAACCCCTAAAAACACATTTTGCTACCATTCCGAAAAAAAATTTTATTTTTTGGGGCCATTTTTCACCATAGGGGGTACCACATGGATTTTGAAAAAAATCGATTTTTTGAAAATCTGGAAAATTTTTCTGCAATCAGTGTTTTTAGGGGTAATTCGATGCGATGATTCCGAATCTGCAATTATTTTTTCATATCACTTCAAAAATGGCCATTTTTGGACGATCTGTTATGGGATTTTGGTCTCAAGTTCGAATCCCAGGTCCGTCAATCAATTTTTTTCTCGCGAAAATACCGAATTTTGATAAAATAGCCAGGAATTCTTGTTTACCGGACCATAATTGATTAAAATTTTGCAACTGTAAAATGAAATACCATCAATACTAATTTTCTTGCACCATTTTGTGATAATTTTCGCCCAAAAACGTAAAAAAACGCAATTTTCCCAGTTTTCGTGGCGGGACCACCCCCGATCTGAGGTCAAAATCGGACTCGCCGTAGCCGAAATAGGGTATCTACCAAAAATCCCGGTCCATTTCTGACATACTACTTTCGTAAATATTCGTCCGTACGATTATTATTTCTAAATCGGGCCTCAAAGTTGACATATTTAACACTGAAAAACGCAAAGTATACCAACTTTGAAGCCCAAAATATTAATTTTAAACATAGGGACGAATATTAGACATCCCAGCCAAACACAAATAATAAAACTTGCCTAGAGATCGCGGGTTCTTTACGTATTGTATACCAGGACTCGGACATTCATATCCGTACAAGGGTGGTTGGTACGGCGGTGCCACGACAACATTGAAGCTGATTACGGTCACGAAACACAATGCCAAGCAAATGGAGTTCATTTTCTATGCGAAAGGAGTAATGAATAGTTTTGATTTGAGATGGGTTATTTGTTTCGGTAACCGCGTCGCTTATATACCTTATATGGAAGTTATGGATTGTTTTGACATTTTGACTCTTTGTTTGTCTTCTTCATTTTAAAACGTCGCCGATATACTCTGATCAAATACAAATTGTAAAAAAATACGAATTTTCTACAAAAGTTCTAACAAAACAACTGTTTAGTTAATAATTTGTTAAATTAGTTAAACTGTTTAGTCAACTATTTGCCATCGTCTAGAGTATGGACGATGGCAAGATTTTTTAGAAATGGTCGTTCGAATGGTCTTGAGTCTATGTCTAGACATTCGAACTGCCATTTAAGAACAACACTGACATTAATGATCAAGACCAAATTCAAACATCATTGAACAAGCATACCAAGAAAGAATCAAGTGTCAATTTTTGAGCGTCAGCCAAATGTTCTATCAAAAACAACTTTTTAGTCTATAGATTGTCTATAGTTTGTATAACTGCTGTCAACTATTTGTCAACGTCTGTCAACAACACTGACATTAATGATCAAGCGAAAATAACTCAATGTGGACAACAACATCTAAACATTTTTATACTTTATTTTGGTAAAGAAAATGTGAAGGGACCGCAACTTCCAAAAACTCTAGTCTTATCTATCTACTTTGTTTATGTTCGTTATAAGGTGTGGCGATGTCATTTATTGCGGTTTTCTTTATCTGGTGTAACTTTTCTTGTTCTCCTTTAACTTTCATAATTTTTAACCTCTGTAGCAAAATTTTGTGTGTATGCAACTCTCTCTATCCGGGCTTAATAGTCCGCCTAGCAAAATTTTGTTTAAATCTAGAGAGCCGACAGAAATGACGTTTTTGACGGACCTCCTCACCTTTTTCCACCTTCCGTTTTTCCATCTTAGATCTTCAGATCTTACCATCCCGCACGGACATTTGCACTATATTATACACTTATTGCACTACATTATAAAGTGTGTTAACTTTGCATAAAGGCACTTTATTTTGGAATATTTTACTTTTAAAATCTAAAAAATAACCTCATTTTCGTAATCAGCGCATCAAATATTATACACTTATTGCACTACATTATATAAGGAAAATATCAACATCGAATTTTAGCTATACTGTAATTCCTCAACAAATTTGAATTTTAGCAGTTCACTATACCTTCGATATGCGCTATGATCATATTTGCCTCAACTTTAGTACTTTGGATAACACCGATAATAGGTACGTATAATAAAATCGAAAAGAAATGTGCTTGTGGCACAAGCACAAGCAAGGTGGGTTCCATTACAGTACTAAAAACAAACTAAATTCCAAATTTTATGGTTGTTTACCAAAAACAGTAAAGGTAAACCAACAAGTGTTTGCCAATAAATATTGGCCAAGTCCTGTCCCCTGCCAAAGTCATATTTTTGGGGACGCAGAATGTGCCTGAAAACGGTCAAACTAATCTTCATGTTGCTGCAGCAGGTGAAAGCCCTTGGTATGTCAGCCATTTGGTCTCTGAAGGAGCTGCGATAAACGCGCGAGATAATAATGGCCAAACACCACTTCATATCGCTGCGGCAAATGAAAATCCTACCATTGCGACTACGTTGATTATCGCTGGAGCTGACGTGAACGCGAAGGATAAAGATGGCCTGACTCCACTTCATATTGCTGCTGCAAATGAAAATACAAAAATTGCGAAAGATTTGGTTTCCGATGGAGCTTACGTGAATGCGCGGGATAAAGATGGCCGAACTCCGCTTGACGTGGCCTTGGATAATGAACGCGCTTTTACCGTTAAGTATTTGCTGTCTAAAAGAGCTCTTGCACATATTGAAGGTCAAGAGAAAATCCAGGAACTTGTTAAGAAAGCAAATAAAGGCCCTGAAAAGAACAATGCCTCAACTCCGCTTGACGTAACCGCTATTACGGTTAAAAATTTGCCGAAGAAGCTTTCAGAGTTATTGAAGAAAAGAAAAATTTTCGGGTCCAATAAACGGGTTAACTTAGCAAAATCCGGAGAAACGGAAAAAGCAAAAAGCTCTGGGATATAGACTGTTCTAGAATCTGGTTTACAACCAACTTTGTAAAAAATTGTTTAATTTATTACTTTGTTCAAATTATTAACTCAATAAAATCACATATTCTTAAGCTGTAAGATAACGCATCGTAAGATAACGCATCGTAATAGAAATACCGAGTTATCAGCGAGCAAAATTTTGTTCAAGTTATACTAGCTAATAATTTTTATGGTCTGAAGCTAGCGAAAAATGAACCGATTCCAACACTATTATGAACATTTAACCATCAATATCAATGATGATTTCATGATACATTTCTGTGACGCTCAAATGAGACTTTGACACCTTTCTGTGGTCAGATCGGCTCATTTGAAAGCCCTGAGGCTGCTGATCCCGAATAAACTATCAGATCCAAAATTTGAGTATTTGAATTCGCGCCAAAATCCAAAAACGTATTTCGAAGGGTTTTGGCCATGGGAAGTGGTGTTTTTAATGTTACCAATAGAATTGTGAGGCAATTCTGGAAATGATGAATAAATTATTATTAATTACAATTATTATAAAAGGTTATTCAAAACCATTTTCACTCCAAAGTTTAATTCTACATGATTCAATCTCTCTTACAAAATCGACTGATTCTCATCATTAATTAACAAAACCAATGAATTGATGGAATAATTACACTTATTTAACAAATTGCTTGTATTTACTGTATGTACTAATAAAATTAAAAAACTATCTTAATTTTAAATCTATTTGATTACAGGTTCACTCTCCACGACATCCTAATCTCAATGCAAGTCGAGCGAATTATGGACGGCATCTCTGAAACCCATGACAAGAGTTCCGGCGAGCCGAGCGCAAACCAGACTCCGGTGACCAATGCAGCTAATGTGGATAATGGACAAAAGCGTAACGAGAAAAGACAGGTAAAAAGTTTTTTCCCTTCATCTAAAACTCTAGGGAAGAAATAAAATAGTGTCAGAAGGTTTAAAATACCCCTTGGGTGATAAAACTTGTTTTACTCAGATGAGCTCGACCTTCGTATTTTTAGGATTTTCTAAAGTCTAGGTTCAGAGTCGAAACGGTTAGAAAATCATTTACTTTTTACCTTTCGTACTCTCCCAAAATAGTTTTGTTCACTAGTAACAAAAAGTAAAAATTAATACAAAATATACAGGGTGTCCCTTTTATTTTGGCAGATTTCTTTTGAAAATTTGAATTTGAAATTCGCGCCAAATATATATGAGTAATAGCTCAAATTGAAGCTAAGACTTTGCCATTTATTATAAAAAAAAGATCTCGACATAACGTTTATTGAAACTCAAGAACGGACATTTTAAAGGTCAGTGAAAAATCACAAAAAACGGACCGCCACCAAGGCAAAGTTTGAGTCATCATTTTGGAAGCTGTTTCATTAATTGGCTTTGTGGAAACGTGAGTCACCACTCATTTTGCAGCTAACAGTCTCTTCCTTAACTTTACAAACAAATTTAATTGCTGGATTGAGAAAATCGATAAATTTATAAATGTCGTTTACAACGCAAGAAAAAGCTGATTTTGTCCGGATTTTCAACCAAGAAAGGAGAAGTTACGCCACTTTTCAGCGCAGAATGCGTCGTGAGCGTGGTCGACACGTTATTTTGCCACCGGAGAGATCACTCAAAACTTGGGACACCAAATTTGCGGAAACCGGCGCTGTTACAAGAAAAAAGTCAACAAAGACACAACTTTCGGTACTGGTGTGACCGGAATCCTCACTGGCACACTGGTCGGCCTCTTCATAGCCCAAAAGTCACCGCACTTTGCGGCATTCTCGGCACTGGTGCCATTATTGGGCCATTCTTCTGGGAGAAGGACCGTCGCTTTCCAAATGAAAAAGGCATGAATGCTCGGTGGCTAAAAAACTGCCTTGAAGAACAAGTTATTCCAGCACTCCGTGCTTTGCCAAACTTTCACCAGATCAACTTTATGCTTGACGGCGCCCCGGCACACTTTTCTGAAGAAATTCGCGACGTGTTAGACGACAATTTCCCAAACAGATGGATTGGACGTGGAACCCGACAGCGTCCAGCACCCTACGCCTGGCCACCACGATCATGCGATTTAACGCCAATGGACTTCTTTTTCTGGGGCTACTTGAAAAGCAAGGTGACTTTTGTTTGAGTTAAAGTGGAATGACTGATTTTTACAGGTGTATGACCTGACCAGTTACCGATCACTAGCCGGTTTGAGAGATCGAATTCTGGAAGAAATCGAGTCTGTGCATCCGGAGATGGTACGAAGAGCCTTTGCTGATTTTCCGAGACGATTGCGGGTTTGTATCGACCGAAATGGAGCAAGTGTCGAGACAAGATAAAGCAGAAACTCCAAATTTTCGGTGATCAGTTTTTTGTGATTTTTCACTGACCTTTAAAATGTCCGTTCTTGAGTTTCAATAAACGTTATGTCGAGATCTTTTTTTTAATAATAAATGGCAAAGTCTTAGCTTCAATTTGAGATATTACTCATATATATTTGGCGCGAATTTCAAATTCAAATTCAAATTTTCAGAAGAAATCTGCCAAAATAAAAGGGACACCCTGTATATTACACATTGTTATCATAAAAGTAAGGTAGCGTATGTAAAATTTTAAGGTAAAATAGCGTAATTTTAAGTAAAAAGTGTATAAGAATGGTAAAAATAGCATAAAAACACAAATTTTTATAAAAATTGGCCTTTTTTCACAATATGTGATGAATTGTCTGTGTCCCCAATTTGATAGGCAAATTATATATATACCGTAAATCCTCTAATAAGTCCCCCGGGGGACTTATTGTTTCGTAGAGGGTCTAGGGGGGGACTTATATTTTCGTGGCCGCGCCGAAGGCGCGGCGAAAAATTTTCGCGCCCCGCTGAGGGGGGGGCGCGAAAATTTTTGGGACTTTTTGGCAAAATTGGGGAAAATTTTTGAAAATTTAAACCAATTTTGAATTGGCGCCGAAAAATTTTGCCAAAAATTTTGAACTACATTCAACATTCGATAGAGTTTCTAAGAAATCACTGATCAAACCTTCCCACACTAACCTTCAACATAATGGGTCTTGTCTATAGGACGTAAAATGTATGGAAATGTCCTTCGATATAACGAATGCTGAAATTTTTCTTATAACGACAAAATTTTCTCCGCGCAATGTCGTCGCACGGAGAAAATTTACAGAATTTTGTCCACAATCTTCAGTTTTTCATGAACTAAACAAATTTTACCGGAAAAATTCCAAGTTCGAAAAACAAAAATTTTTTTAGTTGCAATGGCATCCATCTAGAACGCTTATTCAGGATCTGAATAGTCGATCTAGGCCGGTTTTATTCATACTAAGAATTTTTGGAAAAAACAGGTAAAATTTGATTTTGCATGTAAAATTTCTATAAAAATCTAACAAATAGCTAAAAATAGACCAACTGGTCTAAGTTATGCCTTTTTATAGCAAAAATACGAAATACTAGCTAAGAAAGAGGAAAAACACAAGTTTTTGACAACAAAAAAAATTGGCGGGAAAAATAAAATTCAAACGGACTCGACTCGGACTCGTGAACTGATATTGGAACCCTACCGAGTCCGAGTCCGGACTCGGAATAGCTCGGACTCGGTGATAAATTCCGACCCCTATTTATAACCACATTGTGCACTTTAGCCTTCCTCATGTAAGCGTCGCTCCTAGGGATAATCAGCACTTAACTTCCACGGAAATGTAGGGATCGAGCTGTGCAAATTTCTTGGATATCTCGTCAAAGTAATGGGAGTTCTTATATCAGATTAGCCCTAGCTGTATTAAAAGTGACGGACAGACTCAGGTATAAACAGACCATATATATTATTACTTATGATAAAGGATATGATTCTTATGATAAAGGATATGAGCATCAAATAAAATATGATTGGAAATTGGAAAGTTTATTCTTAAAGGTATGTCAATACACACTGACATGAGAAGGTACAATAAATTTACGAATAACAAGGAGGAGTTTGTCGCATGACTCTCAAAAGCGAAGCCTCCGTAACATCAAATGTTTTCATAAGTTTCATACGTAACGTCAAATGTTTTCATCTTTAGTCTCGAGCAGCAAGACTACTGCTATAGGGTTGAGAACCGATACTTATACATATATATCCTTAATAAATTTAGGGGTCGGTACAAACATATTGTGAGGAAAGATAAATAAGGAATGAAAAATACCGGGACTTTGAATATTACCAGAAAGTTATAAATTACATATATGTACCACGGCAGAAAACTAAGAGAAAATACGCTTAACCACAAAAATTACGTCTCTTTTATGCAGAGTAAGAACTATATGTCTATGCTTTACCAAGTCGGTTTTCAGCAAAAAAATCGCTTCATCTCCTTAACTGATATATCACGAGTGCAGTTTTCTGAAAGCTGTCTTCACGAACTACGTTGTATTGGGTGTACAAAGAAAATAGTTCACGGAATAGAAACAAAGATGCATATTTATTTCAAAAACTTTATACCTGTCTGTCAGTGCGTCCCTTACCTGGCGCTTAAACCCCTTAGGGGCTGTTTTCGACCAGATCTCATCACCCGTATAGTAAACACCACCATAAATCCGTAAAAATCGACTCAGATTTGGGGTCGACATAGGTCGAACAGGTCGAAACGGGGGACGAAAATGGCATTTTTGGCCGCGAAAATTTTTGGCGAAAGTTTTTGACCTCGGAAAAAATGAATCTATGACCGCTTTTTGCTCAAAATAACTTGCTGCGAAGCCAAAAGTTATTAAGCCACAAAAAAGGTGAATTTTCCATACAAAATTGCGAAAAAATGTGAACTTGAACTTTAACCCTCCGGCAAATTCAGTTTTATTTGCGATTTTCAGTGCGGTTTTTTGCGTCCGGTGCGGAAAAGACTCTAGATTCTGGATCATTCATCCGATTTTTGACATAACGCCAAAAAGTGCCAATTTTGGCGAAAATTTGTCAAAAAACCTGGTTTTTTCCCCATATGCGTGTATAATTATGCAACGGGTGTTTTTCAATATAATTGAGCAAATTTGAAATATATTATTGACGCAGTTCTGGAACTTTCTATTGAAACTATGTTTTCAGCCATGCTCTACAATGTGGTAATAGCGATTAATGCCAATGAAACGATTTTTGTATCAAAACCTAAAAATATGGGGTGCGTGTATAGCCGAAAATAACCGAGTCCGAGTCCGTCGGACTCGGACCCCCTTTTGCCGAGTCCGAATCCGAGTCCGAGTCCGGACTCGTCATATTTCCATTATGACCGAGTCCGAGTCCGTTTTGGACTCGGACTCGGAAAGACTCGGACTCGGACTCGCCGACCCCTAATTGCCACTGTGAATAAATTCTACAGTAAGTATAAGCTAATTTGATTACCTACAAATTAGCTACAATTAATTACCTACAAAATAGACTAGAACATATTAATATCGCCGCTCAAAATTTAAGGTCGAGAGAAATACCTTCTGAGCAGCCGCGAATCGCTCGGGTAGTCTTCAGTCTGTAGAGTGATCTTGAACTCATAAATACCTGCGACGTTAAATCAAGATACGCCATGCTGCATTCGCCTAACACCACCGTTTTGTTTTGGTATAGCACCGAAGGAATCTCCTAAAATGGTATTGTATACAGAAATTTTCGCTCATATGAACGTCCATTTATGGCAGCTTGAGTTTTGTGTGCAGTGGGACAGCGTGAAGTTGATATGAAAGCTGTGAAATTGTATCAAAAATATTTATAATAATCACCTCATCCTTTATTCCTTGGATAATTGGCTCAAGGTTGCTCCAAAACCGTTCGACTGTTGCATTTGTGTCGAAGATGATTGTTAAGTTCAAAGCATTTATGTGGGCAGCGACATCAAATCTGGCCTGCGAACAATTCACTGAAAGATTTACTTTGCAAAGGAAGCAGCTCATTTCGTAAAAATTACTAAACTAGACAAAAATTTTCTGTTTGGCCCGCGCTACAATAGGGAAATATCTGATGAATCAAGGCGATGATTGTTGGGCTACTTTTCACTATGTTGGCCATAAATCTGATGTCACTCATTATATGTCAACTTTTTGTCTAGTTTATAATGGCACACTCAGGTTTTTGAATTCGCGCCAAAGTGTACCCGTTTTAACCCGATTTCGTCGGATTTTCATCAGATTTTCCTCATAATCTGATGTGATCGGGATAAAACGGGTAGTTTTTGGCGCGAATTTAAAAATCTGATTGTGCCATTATAAACTAGAGAAAAAGTTGACATATGATGAGGAACATCAGATTTATGGCCAGCATAGTGAAAAGTGGCCCAAAAAGGCGATTTCATCACCTTATTTCAGCAGGTATTTCGCTGTTGTAACCCGGGTCTTTCAGAAAAATACCAAATCATGTTCTACACAAATTACACTTACAAATCTTGGAATAACGTTTCAGAGCCGAACAAACTCACTTTTTTTCACAAAGATTAAATTCAGGTCTATACCACGCTGTAGACGCCGGGACATATTCTGATGTGATAGTATGGTTCGGAAGTAGTAGGTGCTGAGAAGCCAGACGGCGAATTGATTCAATCAAACCGTTAGTGTCTGAATTATTGTTATCCAACCCTGCCGCTCTTCGGTTTCTGCTCTTTGGACTGGATGTCAATATGATCACATTATTTATCGACACCAATTGGTCTCCTAAACAGAATGTGAATCAGAAATGTCACCGGTAATAAACCATATTATGATTGATCACGTGATAAAAATTTCTGACCTTGCTCTTCCTCCCGTTTATACAATGACCTTATATCCTTTGAATCCAATAACAACCTTGCTTCCATATCCTCACTCCCAAAAGAGGCAAGGTGACCGCCGTCATTGAAACACACATTTTCGGCACTGTCGGAGTCCAATTCTTCGCAAAAGGTATTCAACGATTCACAAATATGATAAGTTATACCACGTGACGATATAACTTCTGCGACTGATATTTATGCGTTTAAATTCGCGCCATTTCAGTTTAGCCCCTTTAGAAGGACTAAAAGTAAACTAAATTAAATCTCTTTCTCTATTTCTTTAACTAGACTAATCTCTTTAACTTTAAACTAAAACTAAAACTTTTGGTTAAATTAAAATTTCCTAGTCCAGATTTCCTTTGCCACCCCTTTAATTCCGATTTCGTCCGGTACCGAGATCGGCGATATATCGAGGTCCGAAAGTAATTTTCAGGGTCTTAGAAAACATTTCTCGAACAGCAGTGTATATGGGTCCGGATGTTTTTGATAACGCTGAATTCAATTCGACGTCAGATTCGGGATTTATCCTCACGGGGTCGGATTCCACTTCTCCGGGTTAAACTATCAGATCAAAATTCATTCTGTACAGGTAGGGTCTGTAGGTAAAATGTCTACGTCATGTAAAGTTTTCTTGTTTACTACTACTTTGACACGATCATAGACATGTCAAAGTAAAAGCAAAACAATAAATCGAAAATGGTCTTGATCTTTGAAAACTAAAATATGCAAGCGAGAATGTAAACATGCTCCGTTTGAATCGAAGGTTCTTCCAAAAGGTTTGAAAGATATGCTTGTCTGGGGGCTTCACCACGGTTCATGACTAGCCTCTATCCTGCACTATAAGGTCGCTAGACCCATCGAATCCTTGTAAAATTTTTGACAAAGATCCCTCGATATAA
>JAKKPZ010000672.1:0-21829 GCA_022814885.1 Ditylenchus destructor | reverse complement strand
ATATGTTCCTCAGTCATTGTATTTTATTTGTACAAATTTTCCGAACAAAATTGACATACCTAAAAGACAATTTGATAGTAAAACTAACAGAAGAGAACCAAAATTGCATTCATAGTAAGCTGAGAAGGAAAACTCACCGATAGCGGAAAACATGATGGATAGGAATTTACCCCATCTTGTGGGCATTCGAATGGTACCAAGCTTTTTTCCCGATACGTTGCGAAAAAAAAGTTAGCCTGATAGGGAAAATTGGAATTTTACAAGGAAAATGCGAAAAAATCCGACTTCAGAGGCCGTTTTCGGGCGTTTTTGTCTATGAAAGTGGCAAAAATAACGTCATATTCGTGTTCCCCGTAACTTTTTGGGTAAGATAGCATTTTTTTCAGAATTTTTTGAGAAAAAAAATTTTTTACGATTTTTTGCTACCGGGTGAAAAATCGTAAAAAAAATTTTTTCTCAAAAAATTCTGAAAAATGTGCTATCTTACCCAAAAAGTTACGGGGAACACGAATATGACGTTATTTTTGCCACTTCCATAGACAAAAACACCTATCAAATTGTCTTTTATGTATGTCAATTTTGTTCGAAAAATTTGTACAAATAAAATACAATGACTGAGGAACATATAAATAACAAAACCCCAAAGAAATCCCGAAGTAAAAGCTGCAAAAACATTAAAAATTCAAAAATATGGTTTGAATTGGCGCCATTTTGCCTGAGAAAATCGTGATTTTCGACCATTTGCGTTTTTTGAAAAAAACTCAGAACACCATTCCCACAGCCCGAACTTAAGCTTTGTGGGCGAGGCCCTTAAAAGTTATCCAGAAAAAATTTTGACGCCCAGCTGGAACCAATCTATCACCTTGGGAACCTCCCGAGTCAATGCAAACTTAAAAATTTAAAAAGAGAATTGTCAATATCATTCAGATACATTGACGACATATTCAGCTACAGCAAATATCTGGAAAAAAAATCTCTTTTCAAATTTTTAAGCTTACATTGGGACATAAATTTAAATTCAAACGCTGTCAACGTGAGGTCTGCTAACAGTGGACTAGCGTTACCGCCTTGGGGTATCCCTTTGATTTGAAGAAAGTTGCATTTAGCAAACTGCACGTAACTGTTTTTGACTAGGAAAGATATTAATTGGTAAACTTCAAGCAGAGTATACTCGTTATACCTGTCGTAATGTTTGTCACTAAAGAAACTGGTCTATACATTACAAAGGATTGTATGTTTGTTATTGAAAGCTTTTTCAGTAAGAAACATGATGCTTTGGATTATGTCCTGATGAGGGAGTGAAGTGAACAAGTTACTAAAATCCGCGCAAAATATTTCGTTTCGTTTGTTGTTTCTTTTTCTTCCATTTATAGCTCTAACAACTGTTGAGCTATTATTGATAGACCAGTAGTAATTATAACCAGAGTATTCTTTAGTTCTATTTGAATAGTTTTGAATACAGTTTTTAACTGTTTCTAATATGTTAACGACAATGATATTTAAAGGTTTGGATACTGCTTTACTAGCGCCAGCAATGTATCTAAATTTTATAGGATCTTTATGAAACTTTGGTATTGCAAAAATTAAGGGTATGTTAAGGTTAGACAAATTTGCCTTAATTTTTCTCTCGACATATAATTTACCATATTCTAGGAATATGTCTTGTGTTGTCTTATTGGATAGTATGTAGGTGTCATTGCCGTTGGCAATTATACCATTACCGTTAATATTAACTATACCTAATTCTTTGCATATTTCGGTAATATAAAATTTTTTACATATGATGGCAAAGTTATTGCCTGCTTTGTCTACATTTGTGATAACCAAATTTTTGTATCCATTATCTAAACCGTGAACAAGTGTGTTACCGGTAATTTTGTCATTATCTCCATTTATTCTATTCCATCGAGATTCTCCAATGTTTATTAATCTATCTGTTATTTCTGTGTTTAGTACGCTTTTGTTAGTATTATTTTCTTTTTTACAGCATTTTGCTACTAAATCTGATCCCATTTTATAGAGAATACCTCGAAATTTGCTAAGAGTGAGTGAAAATTCCTGGCGGTGTTTTGTTCCTAGGCTCATTTGTGAGGCTAGTTTTTTGGATGGAATTACACCAGTGTCACCGGTAATTATATGTTGATAGTCCTTGTTTTTATATGGTGATATATCGCATTCACATTTGCTGGTGGTAACGTCTTGAAGTGAGCAGATATCCAGATTTCTTAAGATTGAATTATAGTTAGAGAAACGGATGAAGTTTGGCTTTGGTAAATTGTACACAATAATAGGTTTGATATTACTTTCTTTTATTTGTAACTTTTTTGCAATTACGCTATCATGTGTCATGTTTCTGATACCCAGTCTATCTATAATGCGGTTTTGAAAATCCACTTTTATATAGACGGGCTGAGGAATATCTTCTTTTTGACCAACTTGTTTTTTATTTTTAATTGAAGCAAATATTAAACATGCAAGATGAGACGCGTTATCTTTATTTTTGTATCTTTCAACTATCGTTGGAATTTCCGATTTTTTAACCGAGTTTAGTATTTTTGGTATACTATTGATACTTAGATTTGCAGGTAGTGTGTTGATATTATTATGGCCGGTTTTTTGGTTATTTTTTGTCCTTACTGAGGCTCTTCTATATTTCTCTTTTTGGGTGTTATCAATGGGATTTGAAAAATAGTGTCGTATGTTGTTCTTTTTAGACATGTCCATATTTGATGCTAGACCATTCATTCCCGTTACCTTATCACTAGCGAAGTGGGGCCGCTTCGCGGCCCTCACTTCGCTAGGAAGCGGTTAGCGTGCACAGCGGGAGATTGGGTTCGTCATCGCTTCGCGCACCGCCATCAGTATGCCCTCGTCTGTATCAGTATGCCCAGCGCCATCAGCGGTCAGATTGGGTTGTTCGGGAGTAAGGGTTGTTCGGGAGTAGAGCAGCATGAGACTATTTCGGGCCTTCGGCCCTCAAGCAGCTGTTGTTCGGAAGTAAGGGTTGTTCGGGAGTATATGTTCTAAGTTCCCTCACATTCCAAGGGGGAGGGTCGGGCGCTCCGCGCCCGACCACAGGACTGGCTCGTCGCCTCCGGCGCCTCGCAATATTTATGGGGCAAGATATGGTCAGAGTGAGGTCGACAGTAGCGGCCTTCGGCCGCTCCTTCTGTCTGGTTTGTGCGTCTGACTAATTTGTGTCTCTGACTAATTTGTGGCTCTGACTGACTTGTGTTAAGCACTGGATAGAATGCCCCTCCAGAGAAAACCGTCACGGACACCAAAAGCAGGCACTATAAAGAATGCACCTGCGCAAAATTTTGGACATACAGAAATAAGCACTATAAAGAATGGACCTGCGCAAAATTTTGGACATACAGAAATAAGCACTATAAAGAATGGACCTGCGCAAAATTTTGGACATACAGAAATAAGCACTATAAAGAATGGACCTGCGCAAAATTTTGGACATACAGAAATAAGCACTATAAAGAATGCACCTGCGCAAAATTTTGGACATACAGAAATAAGCACTATAAAGAATGGACCTGCGCAAAATTTTGGACATACAGAAATAAGCACTATAAAGAATGGACCTGCGCAAAATTTTGGACATACAGAAATAAGCACTATAAAGAATGCACCTGCGCAAAATTTTGGACATACAGAAATAAGCACTATAAAGAATGCACCTGCGCAAAATTTTGGACATACAGAAATAAGCACTATAAAGAATGCACCTGCGCAAAATTTTGGACATACAGAAATAAGCACTATAAAGAATGCACCTGCGCAAAATTTTGGACATACAGAAATAAGCACTATAAAGAATGCACCTGCGCAAAATTTTGGACATACAGAAATAAGCACTATAAAGAATGCACCTGCGCAAAATTTTGGACATACAGAAATAAGCACTATAAAGAATGAACCTGCGCAAAATTTTGGACATACAGAAATAAGCACTATAAAGAATGCACCTGCGCAAAATTTTGGACATACAGAAATAAGCACTATAAAGAATGCACCTGCGCAAAATTTTGGACATACAGAAATAAGCACTATAAAGAATGCACCTGCGCAAAATTTTGGACATACAGAAATAAGCACTATAAAGAATGGACCTGCGCAAAATTTTGGACATACAGAAATAAGCACTATAAAGAATGCACCTGCGCAAAATTTTGGACATACAGAAATAAGCACTATAAAGAATGCACCTGCGCAAAATTTTGGACATACAGAAATAAGCACTATAAAGAATGCACCTGCGCAAAATTTTGGACATACAGAAATAAGCACTATAAAGAATGCACCTGCGCAAAATTTTGGTACATTTTAGCTAAATTTTGTCTAAATTTGTCTACATTTTAGCTAAATTTTGACCTCAAATTCGGATTCCCCGCTAAAAATTACCCTAATTAGGTACCTGTCTAAAATTAAGCACCCCTAAGAATCCACTTCCCCAGAATCCCATGTTACGCCACATCCCATGTTACGCCTCACAGCTTTAACTTACTATAAGGATTAAAGCCAAATGGATGTAAAGATACTAACTGGTGGATCCAAAAATCTTCAGCTTTTAATCGTGTTTCTCTTGGACAACCATCATTTAATTTATGTATGATTTGAAATCTTAAATTACTTATATCATGAACTTTTGCAAAATGATTTGCCATAAGTTTGTCAGATTTTTCTTTTATATCCCGAACGTGTTCATAAAGTCTTCTTTTGCTGGAGTTGGGTTTCACCACATAAAGAGTTTACATTTGTTACAATGTATAACGTATACCAAATTCGTACTGTTGCAAGTAATTATGTTATCCGTTTGATTAACTGTTTCAAAGCTGTATTTTCCTACACCTTTGATTAATTTGTAGTCGTAGTATTTACACACTAAGCAATCTTTTTTGCCACATTTTCTAAATAAATTTTCTTGTTTGAAAGTTTTGTTTTGATTGAATTTTACTATATAAGTTCCACCTTTTTTATGTATTGTAAGTTTTTGAAACATATTGTCTTTGTATTCGGAATATAGTGAATCGTTTTTGTTGAACTTAGAGTTAAGGAAAAGGTGGTTTTTTTTATTTTTTAGCCATGATTTATCCACTGTTCCCGGCTAAGGGATAGAGCGGCGATCTCCATTTTTCCCGTTTATCATCCCTACTAACTTTTTAGTAAACCGTACCAGGAATATATCTCTTATGTTTTCTCAGAGTACCATTATCGTAGGCGAGGGGAACAACCGAAGTCGTATGCTGCGAGCCATTACTGTCACACCGTCCACCCAGACAGTACCTGTCCAGTCAGGATATGACAGGGGATAATGGTTAAATAAGCGTCTAGATATATTCCCTAAACAATAGAGATGTCGGGAGGCTTATCAAATCGCTAGAGGACTCAGAGGAGACTAACTAGAGTCCCTTACGAATATTGATAACCGTTGCAATTTTTTGAGGGAATGTACGTCCTCGGGTATTACAACTTGATCCCCTTGTGTTGGATAATGAAGATAAAGAGTGTATGTTGACATTGAAGAAGTGTAATATTTTAATTAAATTGATTAAGCAAATAGTGGAATTTTGGCGTATCAGCTAAGATTTTAGTAAAAAAGGTGGTATATTACAAGAATTTTTTATTTGTAGTGTGTGAATAGTGTTTTGGAAATTTGAAAATACATTTTTTAGAAAATTTTAAGTATGTATTTCATTAAGTAACTTATTTATTTTAGAGTTAACGTTTTAGTGTGTTTAACTTATTGTATATATGTGAAATGATATAGTGGGTTTTAAGTTGTCTTTAAACCATTATTTTTTGTTTTTAGTATTTTTAAGAGAAAGATTTATTGATGTTTTTATAAGTGTTACAAGAACAGAGATTTTTAAGAAGTAACATATGTCAAGTAATTATAGTCAAATTGAATGAGATAAAGTTAATACAATGAAAAAAGGAACATATAGAGTTATACAGTATCGTTTAACTTTTTCTCCTTTTCTTTAATTTCGGCGAGCAGTTCTGTCAATTTGTTGTTTTTATTCTGGATCGCGCCGACTTTCTTGAGCCATTTTCCATAGTGGACTGGAGAGTTCTTGCTTTCTTTGCTGCCTTTTATGTGCTCCTTCAAGCGGTCACATCCGATGATCTTAAGCACATGCCCACTTTTGATGAGGTCCTGGTTTGTTTTAGCTGCGAGTTCGACGGCATCCTTTGTTTTCTTGACGATCTCCTTCATGAGCAACTGCTTCGCTGTTAATTCGCTGTCGACATATAGAGAGTGTTGCTCTAAATATGTAATATTTGGGTGCTCTTATTATCCTGTTCTTAGAGGTAGATAGAGAATGTTTTCATTTTTACTTTTACTATTTTATGTTATATATTGTGTAAAGACCTTAATTTATAATTTGGATAGATTAAATTATTGGTATATGTAAATTTTCTATGTTAGTAAACGACTATCAAAATTATTAGGATATTTAAGTTTGCTAAAACTGTTATATAGAATTTACTTTATAAGTAAAAGAGTATTAAGTAAAAAAGTAGACCTATACCTTTAAACTTGTTGTCTCCGAGGAATTTGCAATTCGACATTATATTTAACTTCGCCGAGAAAGAGAGGAATTCGACTTTGATGCACTTGACCTTAGCTTCCTTGTTTTGCGGTAAGAAGCGACAGTCCGTTACCAGTTTCAAATCGAACTCGGGTAGGTTGATACACTTCAGGAATGCAGTGAGACAATCGTTTGGATCGGTTTCGCTGTTAGGGAAGCCGTAGACGCGTATCTGTTTCTTTTTGAGTTCGATTTCGTTTTTCTCGGTTCGATTTGACAAAGACTTGATGTTACTGTTAGCTTGCGCCATTTCATTTTCAATTCTCTCGATTCTGTCATGAATTGAGTCTTCTTCATCATTGTCGTGGTCTGTTGGATTTTTGCGCTTTCTCTATAATATGGGTTTTAAGAGTATTGTTTAGGTATTATACAATAGTTATTTTTAATTTTGTAACTTAAACTATAGGATTATTATACGTACTCCTTACGGAGTACGAGGATAGTGAACGAATACCGCGCAAGCACGGTATCCGCTTTGTCATGAACCAACACAGTTCATCGACGTGTTGCCACGCCTCCCTGTGTCGGGGTGCCTCTTCAGAGGCTCGTGAACGAATACCGCGCAAGCACGGTACCCGCTTGGTCATGAACCAACACAGTTCATCGACGTGTTGCCACGCCTCCCTGTGCCGGGGTGCCTCTTCAGAGGCTCGTGAACCAGCTTCACTGCAAGCAGCTAATGCCGGCGCCCAACCTAATAAGGTCAGTGCAGATAAACAATATACTATACAATAAATTTACGCTATATATTTTGTTATTGATATAATAACTAGTTAGCCTAGTACATCTTAGAATGTGAGCCCAGAAGGCCCTCCTATAACTAAGTGACTAGGAGAAATTCAATAATATAACGTTTCTAGAAACACAGAAACGCAAAGAAAAAGGAAAATTTTGATATAATATTTTGTTAAACAATAATAGCCGTTTCGCCTCTCAGTCTTAGACGGCTATTAGACGTTAGGCTATGAGTTGAGGCATCTTCAGTAAGACACTCATAACCTAATCATATGTTTTTCCTATTTGTCATTTTTAACATGTCCATATAAAGAAATTTGTACCTTAGTGTCCTTTCCATTTGTGTAGGTTCCCAAAGAGGTTCGCTTATTCGATGCGTTGCGGTCTTGCTCCATGTTTACATCTTCATTAGCCTGAGGAGGCGCATCCGTAATGACGCTGTTTGTGTGAGTCGTCATGTCACGCGAGCTGTCAATTTCGTCGAGTAGAAGAATACGAGTATACCTGAATAAAAAATATATTGTGTGTTTTAATGATGAGTTTGGTTAAAGCATTCGGGCAACATAAAATACATAGTTTGTTAAACATCGTTAATTCATCTACAAGTTAGTTATTATTGTATTATAGTATGACAGTGACGATACATGTTGTATTATATGAATGTTTTGAAGAAATAATTCATTTTGTGAAACTATAAAAATAATAAGATAAGAGATTTTGGAATTCGTTTTGGGACAAATATGTTTTGAATTTGAAAGGAGTTTTATGGTTAGTTTAATGACAATGTAGTATTTTTAGAAATGTGTTATTGCAGTTTTTAGCAATAACTGGTTAGAGTAGTAGGATAGAATTATTTGAAAAAATTATTGCAAATTTTGAATAGCTTTTTCCGTATTTGAGAGCGTTGAAAGAGAAAGCCGTCCGTTATGGTTTTCAATCATGCTAATCTCGAATCAGAACTTACAATCTCGAAGATTCTTCTAGAACATTCTAGAAACTTATGTAAGAACACTGTATTTCTCTCAAAATTACACGGAAACTATCAGATAATCAGCCTGCATGGCTATTCGAATATGCCAATATCGAACTTTAGTTTTGATTTTTGCATAAATTTGTTTATAATGTTCTGGAATTATCCATACGTATACTCTACTTTTAAACTTGTATGTGAAAAAGCAGAAAAATATACTTGCAAATGCGAATAGCCATGCAGGCTGATTATCTGATAGTTTCCGTGTAATTTTGAGAGAAATACAGTGTTCTTACATAAGTTTCTAGCATGTTCTAGAAGAATCTTCGAGATTGTAAGTTCTGATTCGAGATTAGCATGATTGAAAACAGGGATGGGATATGTTCTTATTTGTAAGATTTGTTCTTATTTTTAGGGTCCCAATCTTACAAATTTAAAATGTTCTTATTTGTAAGATTTGTTCTTATTTTTGGCCAATGTTCTTATTTTGTTCTTATTTCACGCAATATCTTATTTCCAAATGGGAATTTTTGTAATACAAGCTACTTTTCATAAAAATTTTCGCCTGCGGCGCTGTTTTACTTTGATTTCACACCAAGCGATTGTTATTTCAATGTTATTGTCATGCGGATTTTGTTACATAGTAACAGTTTTATCAATATTAAAAATTTTCATATGAATATCATCAAAAATTGAAAAATTTTCGCCTGCGGCGCTGTTTTTTCATTATTTCTTCGCTATTTTTCAATGGTGATTGTCGTTTTCAGTAACAAAAACTACTGATTTTGAGCCAAAAATACCGAAATTTTTGTCTGAACAAAGTGTTATTTCCAAATTTTTTCTTAATTTAGCAAAATTGAGTAAAAAGTAGCACAATTTCGTGAAAAAACATTAATTTTGCCATATTTTACCAAAAACAAATTTTACCCATTTTTGGGCATAAACAGCAAACTTAGATGATTTGGGAAAAATTTTGAAAATATGACATTTAGTTTTGTGATGAATTGAAAATAAAATGTTTACAATGTGACTGCTATATTTCAACAAAGCAATATACTTTAAAAATATACCTAAAATGACGAAATTTTACCAAAATTATCGCGTTTTTGGGAAAAATTGCACTTTTATAAAAATGTTCTTATTTTTGACCCCGAAATCTTACTTTTTGGGGCAAATGTTCTTATTTTTGGAGCCGAGTCTATACCATCCCTGATTGAAAACCATAACGGACGGCTTTCTCTTTCAACGCTCTCAAATACTGAAAAAGCTATTCAAAATTTGCATTTGAGCATTGTTGGTCCCAACCGGATTGTTCTGTAAATAAAGCCATGCAAAGCCATGCAATGGCCCACAAGGCTGTTGTAGTTTTCTGTAACCATGGTATAAACACTTTACAAATAAATGGAAGCCTTATAAATGGAAGCGTTATAAATCAGTGTCACATTCTCAACAATTCATATGGACGCCTTTTCAAAAATTCTCTTAAAATTGTTTCCTCTTCCGAAAACAGCCGTAAAATAAAAAATGTTTCAAGATGATTCAGTTTAAGGAACAGAAATATAATATTGGCTCAATAACAGATGATTATCTACTACAAAAAGAACGACTATCCTACGAAAAGGTAATCAAGCATTGAAAACAGTTCCCTCTTTGAAAACAATCATCATTCACACCCCCGTTTGAATTTTCGCCTTACAAAAGGATCGCATTGCTTACGCAGCCAAATAAAAATTAAAAAACGTAAACACTTTACAAACAAATGGAAGCCTTATAAAGCAATGTTGCATTCTCGAATTCATATGGAATCGCTTCCCATAGAATTGTAGCCAGTTCTGTAGCGGTTCGAATAAGACCATACATGGTATGGCAGACATTGCTAAAAAACGAGTTATTTTCATTTCCGTAACACGTACTTTATCCAAAAATTGTGGAAAAAGTGCAATTTTTGGCCAAAGTACGTGTTACGGGAACGGAAATTACTCATTTTTCAACAAAGTAACACCCAATGTGTTTGGTACCGTTCGAACCGCTACAGAACTGGCTACAATTCTATGGGAAGCGATTTTCGATATACCTCAAATTTTGCAAGATTATATCGATTTCTCGAGACTCTCGAGATTTTCGATGCGTGTGGTCGTAAATTTGCCGAATTTCGGAATTTTTCGAAAATCGCTTCCCATAGAATTGTAGCCGGGTCTGTAACGGTTGGGTGTTACTTTGTTGAAAAACGAGTAATTTCCGTTCCCGTAACACGTACTTTGGCCAAAAAATTGCAATTTTTCGCAGAAGGGCTTGTACGTCGGTATGGACGATTTTTCTAAAAAGGCGATTTGTGAATTCCTCTTTTCACCAGAAATGTTTAGAAGAACCTTAGTGACAAAGTTACTGAAACGGATATGTCGCCAGGTACAGTTTTGCTCACGAAATTACATTTCCAGTTTTTATGCCGTTAGAAATGCCAAAACTGGCCAATTTTTGCACTTTTTCCATAAAATTTCGAGATTTTTGAAAGGTCGGTATTTTTTCCAAAAAAGTGTGATAAGCTATGCCTATGTATGTACTTTTGACACAATTACAATTTTCGTATCACGCGTTTTCAGAGTGCGCAAAATTTCATTCCAAAGGCAGAATTCTGGCGTTATATACGTTTATCAAAATCATGATGTCTGCCATTGTTTATTTCTCTTTTCTGTGTGATCTATTTACAGACACACTCTTTGTATGAATAATGAACACTCATTCGTTTCTTTCTTTTTGTGAAGTCTCTAGCAATCAACGTCGTATCCAATTGGATACACTTGGAAATGAAGGGTTAAAAGACTCGCAAGATTGAGAGAGATGATTGACTGAGAGAGATGGTTCAGGATGTAAGCATTTTGTATTCGAAAAACTTTGATAATATAGATGATGATTTTTTTTCGCTATCTTGTCTTCTTTTCCTCAAAGATGTTCACATTCTAAACATGTAGTCAAATTTTTTAATCGGACTTCCGTAAAGAGTCCCAAGCCGCTAGTTTATGCCATATTTTTTTCCTCTTTCGAAAATAACTCTTTACCTGGGGCATAAACGATGCACCTGAGTCGCAAATCCAGGAGACTGGCAACCAAAATTCCGATCAAAAGAGAGAAAATCCGGACAAAGTCTCTCGTTTCTCTAGTAATTTCTCTAGTAATATTAAATCCTTAGAAAATAGGGCTTTCTTTAGAAAATTTTTTTTTCAAAACATAAGTTTCTAATAATCCAAACGGTTTATTTATCATAGTGTCAATAAGTTGTTAAGTATATGACAAAATTTGCAAGTCACACCATTATTGAATGAACAAGTAATGCAAAGACAATAAAATAAATACAATAGCTCGAGGCATAGTAAAACTGAGCCGAAGAAATCGGTTTCTTTTCTTCCTCTTTGTTCAGTTTGCAAACCGCACTTCCAGGCAGATCCCGAATATAAACATAAGCGCCGAAATCGTCCATGAACTTTACTGATGCGTTGCGTTGCAATCACTTTTTCTGGAATTTTCGAAAGTTATATACACATTGGAATTTTTTAAAACACAATGACGAAAAATAGTTATGAATTATAATTGAAAAACAAAAAATTCTTAAAATTGTGTACGCGCAATTTTGTCAATTCTTGACAAGATTCTGGAAGCCCAAGTCAAATAGAAGTTTCCCTCCAATATAAGTTCCCAATATCTTCAAAAATTGCGCGCGAAAAATAAATAATAAAATCCCCCTAATGGGACAACGAAAAATATAAGCCCGGGGCTTATATTGGAGGATATACGGTAATAAAAGGGAATTTTCTTCCCTTCAGAATAGAATCAGAGTTCCATCACAGGTGAGAGGGCACTTGTGCCGAATGCGACCTGCACATAAAGAAACCCAGATTCCAGAACATTCTAGAACAATCTAGATTCTAAAAAAAAGTAGCCGGAATGCTCTCAACTAGCTTATGAAACATTTCAGAAGAATCTAGATTGTTCTAGAATGTTCTGGAATCTGGTTTTCTTTATGTGCAGGTCGCATTCGGCACAAGTGCCGGTTAGAGTGTTTGAAACATAAATAACCAGCCATAGTGCGCAAATTGTATGCGATACCTTCCTCTCAGCAGGATTATTCGCTGGACACAAGGTGTTCTCTCCAACGTTTATAAAGAATAAGTTTATAAAAAGAAACATACGCTTCAGGATACTCCGATTGCATGTGCGTTTTTGCTGCCGAATGACCACATACTGCTTTGACTTCTTCGTGAACGCATTTCAGCATCACGTGTAGGGCACTGAATTTCATAAACAATTCTACAGGAAAGTTATACAGTCGAACCTCAGATTAACGCGGATTTATTTTTCGCCTCTATTCTTAAACACAGCGTCTCCTTTGTTTGCACACTATTTCCTTTGTTAGAGAACGTGTCTTTTCAGTAGGGGTCGGCGAGCTCGAGCCCGAGCTCGAGCTTTGTCGAGCTTTCGAGCTCGAGCCCGGGTGGGTCGGGCTCGAAGCTCGAGCTCGACCAAAACGGAATTTCATCGAGCTCGAGCCCGAGCCTGGGCTCGAGCTCGGGCTCGAAGCTCGAAAAAAAGGGGTCGAGCTTCGAGCCTGAGTAACAAGCACCCCTAAGAATGCAGTCAGCGCCGCAGGCGAAAATTTTTGAAAATTTTGTAGAATATTCCAAAATTTCAATGTCAATTTTTGGCATACAGCGTAATTTTTCGAAAAAATTTCGCCTGCGGCGCTATTTTTCTTTCTAACTTTTCCCTTCTATTTCACTATTTTACACAATTATATAAGTATTATACTTCCAGATTAATTCAAAGATTTACAACATTTTTCAAAGTCAATTTTTGGCAAACAAGTTTAATATCGGGTGGCTAATAAGTTCTGATGCCACTTTTCAATTACGTATATTTCTTTTAGAATGAATGATTGACTATGAGTGATTGGTATTATTTTGTTGCCCATTTTGTCTGCTTTCATCTGGTATATAGCTTTTAAATAACACCTCACAAAATGTTTAAAATATCACACAATGTTTATTATACACCCCTGTATAAATTTTTGGGGGTGTATAAATTTTGGGCAAGTATGGTGTCGAAAAACGCTCATAACTCAGGGATAATCCAACGAAAGACAAATCTGTAAAAAGTGTGTGGTAGAGCACAGAATGTAGAATAAGGCTAGTGAAACAGATTTTCTCGATAAGTAAAAACCATGTTCAAAAAACAAAAAATATATGAAAACCTAAAAATGAATTTTGAGGTTGTTGTACACATTCTGTGAAATATCGAATATTTCATGAGATAAAATATAAAAGTTATATATCGTTGAAAACTAGACAAAATTTGCAGTTATTTGATCTATTGGACTTATTACATTTCTATCACGCAGTTTTTTAAAATTTTTAATTTTGAATACTAACAAAAACATTTCTTAATTTTCTTCAAAAGTATGGTGACGAAAAATGCTCATATCTCGCCGGTAATCAAACGAAAACTTATTCTGTAAAAACTACTTTGTAGCCCACAAACTGTGCAATAAACCTGCTAAAACCGTTTTTTCGGAGTAATTAAAATTGTAAACAAAAATTAGCAAAATATGGAAAATATCTTCAAAAAATTAATATACGGGGTATTTGTACACTTTGTGTGGCATTTTAAATATTTTGTGAAGTGATATATAAAAGCTATATACCAGATTAAAGCAGACAAAATGGGCAATCAAATAATACCAAACACTCATAGTCATCCATTCATTCTTAAAGAAATATGCGTAATTGAAAAGTGGCATCAGAACTTATTGGCCACCCGATATTTCAATAAATTTTCATACACAATGAATTCATACACACTAGTAGTTCACTGCTGTCGGGGTGTCCGTTACCCTTTTTCCCGTGCACTCTTAGGGGTGCTTATTTTCAAAAAGTAGTCAAATCTTAGATATATGGGAAAAGTCGCGGAAAAAAGCGCCGCAGGCAAATTTTTTGGAAAAAAATGGCTTTTGATCTTTTCGTCGACTCGGCGCAACCCTGATGTAAACACAATAAAATACAAAATTTTCTTGAAAAAATGCTAAAAAATAAGTAGAAGTTTGAAATAATGGCCGATAATTCGAAAAACAAAAATGTGGAAAATGGGCCAGAGTTGGAAAAATCTCCAAGAACACGAAAAAATGGCCGTAAACTGGAAAAAATGAAAAAAACGATAAAAATTTCTCAAAAAGAACAAAAAGACGAAAAAATTTCATAAAAAAGAGCTAAAAATCATCTCAGTTTTGTCTATTTATATTAAATATACAAAATACTAGCAAAAAACGACAAAAAGACCAGTTTTAGATAACCAAAAAAATAGGCGGGAAAAAATAAAATTCAAATCGGGCTCGAAGCTCGAGCTCGGGCTCGGCTCGACTGCAGTTGTCGAGCTCGAGCCCGAGCCCGAGCCTGGGCTCGGGCTCGAGCTCGAGCTCGACAACTGAATCTGGAATTATGTCGAGCTCAAGCCCGAGCCCGAGCCCGGGTGGATCAGGCTCGAAGCTCGAGCTCGCCGAATTTTGCCGACCCCTACTTTTCAGACGCTTTATCGTTGGAACCTCAGATTAACGCGGGTTAACACAAAGAACATTGTCTGTCTATTTTTGTTCTTTGTGTTAACCCGCGTTAATCTGAGGTTCCAACGATGAAGCGTCTGAAAATACACTTTCTCTAATAAAGGAAATGGTGTGCGAACAAAGGAGACGCTGTGCTTAAGCATAGAGACGAAATATAAATCCGCGGTAATCTGAGGTTCGAC
The DNA here is from genome assembly GCA_022814885.1 of Ditylenchus destructor. NCBI lineage: Eukaryota > Metazoa > Nematoda > Chromadorea > Rhabditida > Anguinidae > Ditylenchus > Ditylenchus destructor. The sequence continues at coordinate 6,730 of JAKKPZ010000672.1, read as the reverse complement.
TGTAGTAAGTCTGACGTTAAACGCTACATGGGTTTTCAGATTCCCGTAACTTTGGCTGTGGCCTGTCAAAAATTACGGACCAGAAGGCCAATAATTTGGAATTGACCGCTATCCGAGGAATCCCGGTCCTTAACTTGATATATGGAATTTTCCGTGAATTGTGGCCTATCACCGAATTTACAAATTCGTAATCTGAAACTCCTAACTACTTGATACAAAATTCAAACCTGCAATACTCTGATCCGACTTTTTCGTTGGCATGTCCATGTGACGTAGCCTCATAAAACGTCTCTTTGCATGCATCCACGAATATCTTGGCGTTACTGTAAACATGTTATTTATTTCATGGATATGATTATTGTACTAACTATGTGCCACATGCGTAGCATTCATCCAGGCCAACGGGACACGTCAAGCTAACCGAGCGCATAACAACTGGATTGTTATTCTTGTCCGCTTGATACACTTGTCCACCAAATTTGCCAATGTATTCTATTACTTCGTTGCAATGTCCGCAAGGGTATCTACATAGTGAAATTTTAGAGAAAATCGATGTCTTTTAGGTTGTTGCAAAGATTTTGCGATTTGTTTTTGGGGTTTTCAGGCGGTAACTGAATTTTTGACTAGAATTCCAATTGGAGGTTAATTTTGTTATAGGTTTGTAATGTCTGTTTGTATAGCCTAGTAATATCCCTAGTAAAGAAATTTCCTACTCCTATAAAATCCGTTATGTCCCTATGCGAAAACTAAGTTGGAATTTGGTCACTATCGTGATATATCGGATTCTCCCTAGATTGTGGTGCGAATTTGCGGAAATCTCCGACTCCATGGCTAGAAGATACAAAATTCCAACCTGCAATACTCCGCGCCAACTTAACTTTGCTATAGTTTTGTAATGTCTGTTTGTATAGCCTAGTAATATCCCTAGTAAAGAAATTTCCTACTCCTAAGGATTGGGGTAAGTGAGAGTCCTTATTGTGAGGTCCAAAGGGCGAAAATGTTAGTCATGCGATTCTTAGATATTTTTCCTGGAATCGCTTTCTAACCCAACTTTCTGGGACCAGAATCCAATATATGGATGTTATAAAGGAAGATGTTATATATTATCAACGTATTATCATTCTAGTAACCAATGGCTTATGATGGAGAAACGTTTAAACGTACACTGTAATGTTGATTCCGTTTCTCATATAATCTGCTGCCGTTTGTTCATGACATACAGACTTTGCAAAACGATAAGCACATGTTGCATACTCAAACATTTCCCTAAATTGATAGCTGTTAAAAATAGAGATTGTACACAACATCGAATGTAGAGAATCGTAATTTGAATTGGTGCAATTATGAAGTGCGCCAGATACTATCAAGCATATTGCATTTAGACAGCTTAATATGGGCAGACTTTTTTCCAGAGGACAAATTAATCGAGCTATGTCCCAAGTTTCGTTTAAATTCCTTGAGAATTAATCAAAGAAATTATTAACCGAAAAGCCGCCAATTCAAATGTCTTGCTCACTTTTCTTGTGCGCTATGGCATATGTACTTTATTTTCAAATAAAATAAAGGCTACCTGCAAAAGTCCGTATGTGAAGTCTGGAGCACGGGCTTTTTACAATCAGAAAGTCGAGCGATTTGCGCATTCAGTTCACTGTGAAATGTATCAGTGTAAATTTTCAAAAAAATAAATTACAGTACATTCAAATTAGAGAGAAAAGAAGAAAGAAAACCATGAACGTATACAGAATCTTCTAGAAAATCATGTCTGTAAGAATAAAATTTTGATCTGAAATCTGAGAAAAATGCCATAAAAGCACCAATTAAAGTACTTTGTAGGCTCCGTTAACACTACAGCTAAAGTCATATGTAATGACTCTTTTAAACTATGATCATACCTGTCACCAGGTATGAGCAAACTCACGTAATTTTTTTGACATTTGCACAGTACATTTGGCGAAAAAGAGGTATTCACATTATGATGGCTAAGATACGGATGAGGTAATAAAAGATTGGTTAATAGGTTCTTTGGTTTTTTTATCTCGAAATGGTAAATATCAATTATTAATTTGTTGTTCAAACCTTGGAGTACAATTCGGGCTAATGCAAGCTTCAAGTATACTAGTATTGGATTCCTTCCACAAACGCCCGCCATATTTCTCCGTAAGATAGATTGCTTCGTTGCAGTAGGGACAGTTCCTCTCAGATCTGTAAGCAGAATGTTTTAATCTCGAATCGAACACTGCATAAAAATGAACAACGGATGCGTCAAAACTGCGATCATGATTACCTTTAATTTCTTTTTCGTACGCATTTGCAATACGTTACTTTTTGGTCTATGGAGATGGATATTTACTATTTTGTGTGCGTGTAATTATGACATAATGCCCGATTATGACATATAGGTTGTCTCCTTTGCGTTGGAAAATTCTCCTTTTTAAATTTGTTTTTTAATTACAAAAATGTGCCTCCGGTGGCATACGCATTTTTAAAGAAAATCATTCTTGATGTATATATTAATTTTTGGGTGAATCGATTATACTGGAAAGCCTTCAAAATCAATGAACGTACATAATAAACGTCATATTCCGTATGGTCTCATTCGCAACAGCTCCACCACAAACACCATCGACTTTAGTGTGGATACACTCTACAGATTCAAGCATTGCACTGAAAAAAGTTGGAATGTATCTTTTCTTACAGATTTTTACCAAAAACTCACTTGCAAACATTTCTGGAAACAGCTGGATCGGCGTCCAGAGTAAAGTTACTTTGCATTTGCTTGTTCTTGCATTCCTCAATCTTAGACTCCGCATACCTGCAATATAAAAACGTGATTTGGTTTTATCCTTATAATAAGCTAGTGACGTCTGTCCGGGATTTGCCGCACGTTTTGATCTTTGGTGCCTTATTCTGTGCACCTGCCCAAAGTTTTTGACTACAAACTACAAATTTGTTGTTTATGCTTTTTGCCATTTCTGGTCGAAATTTTTGGCACCCGGGGGTTTTCGGGTATGGGGAGTTCAAATCTGGGGTCGGATTTGACCCCAAGGTCGAACAATGTTCGACATGGGGTGCTTATTTTTGTGATACACCGCGAGGCGCCGCAGGTGGCGAGCCAGTCATGTGGTCGGACTATCCCCATTGGAATGCGATGGAACTTAGATCATATAGGTATACATCAGGGGTGGGCTTCGGATTCGGGAAAATTCGGTACTTTTTGGCATTCGGGAAATTCGTCAAATTTTCCCGAATTTTCCCGAATAAGCACTGGATAAAATGACCTCGTCCGACCGCGCCCGATAGGGCGCGGTCGGGCGAAAATTTTTTAAAGTTTTGGGAAAAAGTGAAAATTTTCATTGTCAGGTAACTCCAAACTTCAAAATTTTCGCCTGCGGCGCTATTTTTTAGAATTCTTCTTATTAGATAATTTCCTTATTATTATGCTTGTTTTTTGTTTTAAACAACATTTTTTTGAACACCTTTTTTTCAAAAATTTTGGGTTTTTATTACGGCGTTTATTTTAGCGTTGCGGATTGCGGATTGGGCCTGTTTTTTGCCGCAATACGCAATCTTTAAGCACCCCTAAGAATGCGCTTTTTTTCTTTAATTCTGCATGTATACTATACATGCAGACAAAATTATTAATCAGACTCCTGTAGGGAGTCCCAAGGCGCTGGTAGAAAATATTCTATAAAATACTTTTTTGCACACTCGCTGGTAAATTCCAAGGGACAAGTAGTTTCAAGCGTATTTCCATGGCTATCAATTTGTTGCCCTGTCGTGAACTTCCTCATATAGCTGGTCACTTTTTGGCAATACCAACAGGGATAACTAAAACAAAGGCTTTATTTATGTCGAGTCAAAAATTATAAGTGAAAATTGCGAGTGATTCCTGCAGTGACATACTCTGTTTGCCAGCTATAATTTCTGCTCATGTAATCATTTCCAAAGAGGATGCCACATTTCGTTACTACTGTTGCTGTAGCGCACGTAACAGCATCATATATATCACTGAAAGAAAATTTTCTGCATTAAATTAGCGGAAATTTATAGATTCAGGGACCCTCTTTGGAGGAAATACGGTAAGTCAAGAGTAAAATTGTCTTCCTTCAAAGGACTTCAACTACTGTATCGTGAGGACAGTGTATAGAATGTATATGTTACGGCTAAAGCTGGAAATCGGCTAATGCTAGGATTAGCCGGCTAAAGCTGGTAATTCCCAGCTTTAGCCGTTACCTGCAAAATACTTCATATGAAGTATTGTTCTCGTAAGTACATGTTTCCTCGATTTGTTTGTTCAGCAAGCTATAAAATATACATATATTCTTCAGATGATTAAATAAATTATTTCTTTAGGTTAAAATTTTTATAGTCCTAAAATTTAATAATATTTCTATTTGCTGGAAAGCAAAACATTATTTTGCGCGAGAAAAAATGAGTGTCCAACTCTCAGACAATTCCACCCTAGAATACTTTAGTATCTTTTCCAAAGTTTCATTGCATCAAATAATGATTCGAACCTGATTTCGCAGTCAGCTTTCTCGCAATAACCTTTGCCACCTACGCGAGTTTTGTTCACTTGCAGTTTTGTTCCCTTGCTTTCCATATAGTCAATCAGTTTGTTGCAGTAAGGACAATAGCTGAGATCTCTGTAAAGGTGGTTATTGATTTTTGTAGAAGTCGAAACGTGTTTATATTTGAGTTAGTCCTTAAGGCGGTCTTAATTTAGAATAATTTTCATCTTTCAAAAAGAGTGACAATTTTTCAATTATCGGGGACTCCCCGAAAATAAAATCCAAAGGCAGAGACTTTCTAGCACTGCTTATGAATAGTTTTTGTGACTAACAATTAATGTAACACAAACATTGGCTCCATTGATTCCTCCATGTATTTTACCGCAACTTCGTTTCCACAAATTGCTTCTAAGGGCTCATAAATGCATTTCACACGCTTGAGCCATTGTCTGAAAGATTTGGTTTAGTGCGTTTACAGGGAGTATATTAGGGGTGACTATTAGAGAGCGAGCTCATATTAGAGAAAATTCGACAAAACATTAAATTACGAACCTACACATGTGGTTAGCATTCTCGATTGTCGTCACTACATTGGATCTGTCATCATTGGTACATTGAGGAATGTTAACCCTACAATAACTGTCTATAAATATCAGTATTATATGTGTAATGCAAAACTTGTTCGCGCAATATTTTCTATCCTTTTCTTCTGTTGGGCAATAATAAGTGAACCGGCCGCCAACATTCCCTTTCTCATCGGTCTGCTCCACTGGCGTAGTTCTGTTATCCAAATACACCACCATGTCATTGCAATACCAACATGCGTATCTAATATCAGCAAAATAATTAAAAGAGAATTTGATAATTTTCTCATTTTCCAAAGGCAATTGCCTTATGAGAATTTTAATGATACAGTCGAGTCTCTAATTAACGCAGATTTCTTTTACGTCTATATGCTTAAACACTGCGCCTCCTTTGTTTGCACACTATTTCCTTTGTTAGAGAAACTGTCTTTTCAGACGCTTTATCGTTGGAGTCTCTATATGACACTGATTTTCACAAAGAAGAATGTCTGTCTATTTTTCCTCTTTGTGAAAATCCGCGTTAAATAGAGACTTCCAATGATAAAACGTCTGAAAAGACAGTTTCTCTTACAAAGGAAATAGTGTGCAAACAAAGGAGACGCAGTGTTTAAGCATAAGACGAAAAATAAATCCGCGTTAATCAGAGACTCGACTGTAGTACCAGGTGGTGACATAATTTCGTGGAATTTTATTTGTGAGTTTAAATTCGCGCGATTTCAGTTAGCCCCTTTAGAAGGGGGCTAGCTTAAATCTGATATTGCTAACCCTATCCAAAATCCTATTCTAGACGGGGTTACAATATCAGATTTGAGCTGGCCACATTATAAAGGGGGTAAACTGAAATGTCGCCAATTTAAACGCATAAATAAAATTCCGCGAAATTATGTCGCCACCTGGTATGGTCTAATTATTTTTTAGTACAAGTTTCAAGCTAGAAAGTTTGTCAAATTTTCTCGAATTTGAGAATTTTCTCAAATTCTCATTCTACTCCACCCGAAAAGACGAATTTTTCAATGCAAAAGAGCAAGACAAAATCATTCACATAGAAAATTCTCGTATTTTCACGTTAGCAACCCAGGCCCTGTTGCACATGCGTTTATCTCTCAAATGTATACTTACACTTTAAGTTGACGTGCTGTCCAGTACATCGTCTCAGCATCCGGTCCACAAATCGCATCGATATGCTTGCCCACACACGGCACATACTTATTCATTGTGCTGGAAAGTGAGAGCATAAGTAAGTGTATTAGATACAATCTTAAAAGCACTTACTCGCATTCATCCTTATTTAAACCGCCATTAGGCTTATAAGATTTTCCACAGTCCCCAATAAGTCTGCGAAGAATAGGACTGAAATTATAAGTCATTTAATATACGAGATAATATTTTAAAATTATAAATACTTTTTAAGGCAGTCTTCATTCTGAACACCTCCATGGGTTGCTGGACAGGTAGATGCTGTAGTTGAATCAGTTTTGTTTTCATTTTCGAACTGTACGGATGTTGTAGACGGACATTACATAATTTATCTCAAGGACAATAAAACAATACATAGACATATCGCATACCTTAATGCTCATACAACAGTTATCCTTATAATAAACATGACAAGTCCATCCGACGGATAGATACACG
>JAKKPZ010000671.1:0-21845 GCA_022814885.1 Ditylenchus destructor | reverse complement strand
ACTGTATATAGACAAATAGACGGCTTCACCGGTCGAGCGGCGCGAAGCGTCGCTAGGGCGGGTGAAACCGAGTGAAAGTCGCAGTCCCGACTGCAGGACACCTTAATATAATTTCGGTGCCGAAAGCACCATATCCCGCTAGTACAATTATTACTTTGGGAGGTAATTTCGGAAACAAAGTAGCAAATGCCCATACACAATAGCGCCAGTGTTCCTGTGTTATACTCCCTAGAATTGCTCAAGTCGGGAATGTGACTTGGCGGAGTTATTGGGTTTGGCGAGAAACATGTACACTATTTCGTACTCCCCGATCTGTACATTGGATTGAAAGATACGGAATTGCCTGGGGCCATTCTGGACCATGATACCTCCCTTATGGTTCAAAAAAATTTTTTTAGAATTTCTAATTTCTTTTTTAGAAATGTGTAATTAGGGGTTTTAGGCGACGCTGATCACAAACTCGGAGGAATTTTCAGGATTTGTATATTGGCTTAAAAGTTACGGGAAGCTGTCATGAGAATGGCATAAGTGAATGACACAAGGTACCAGTGTTTAAATGCCCAATTGATAAACAGAGGAAGATGTGACATGTAACAAGAGCATGGGTATGCATCGATTGAGGCCAGTTTGACCTTCGAGCATCGATCGTGGCCAATTCATAACTTTGACAGTTTGTTTTTAAACATGCCTCGGGTTGACGAATGACAACAGCGACATGTATGTACTGTCATCAGGCTTCGAGATGCCCAATTCATAACGTTGGACCTTCATTTCACTTCGAATTGAATGTATAGGATGACCTTTAAAAAGGACCTTTCAGACAGAGCTGCTCTGTCGTAGCAGAGACGTATGTAGCATGGATGGGCCATTGACTGGGCCATCCATGCTATGTATTGACTGGGCCATGGGCTATATATTGACTGGGCCATGCCTTTTGACCAATATTTGTTTAGAAATAAGCATCAGAAGTGGTGACAACGACATGTATATAGTATACACATGCCTGCTATATCACATGTCTAGAGCAGGTTTTAAAACAAACTAGTCTACGGATGGCGCGCGGGCAAGGCCCGCGGTTAGCTAATTGAACATGTGGTATATTTGTACATATAGCAGTCTCACTCTCTCGGCTATATTGCCGGTCTCACAGTTATCCAGCAATCAGTTACCGGACAACCGAAAAGTAATTTAAATTATCAGACAACTGTAGAGCTAAGCAAATTAATCTACATAGAAGCTTCAAAATTTTGATTTAACAAAAAAGACACAACATCATATTAAATCACCATTTACGTTTTGGAGTTTCTGCGACATTCGACTCACTCGACTAAATCGAAATAAGTTACCATCTGACCTACAGTAATCCGGAATTCAGTTACTTCCTAACCAACAGAAATTATTATCGTACTCGTAATCAAAAGTCATAAAGGTCTGATTGACGAGCCCTAACTTTATGACTTAGACCCAAACATTGTCTCAGATTAGGGGCGAAACAATGTATGTCGTATACCAAATTGTTATTTTATCTTAACTTAATTTTTTGCGTTCTAAACGCTACTTAATTACTAGCTGCGTTGGTCAATGTCACCTGCTCTTTTCCGAGCTGTACAGCCATCAATACAATGAGCTGTAATGTGACGATATAAATGTGTGCGCATCTGCAGACGTGTCTTTTAAGACCGAGGAGCTTTTAAACGAAAATATTGATGCAAAGAAAAGAAAGGAGCGCAAATGGACTTGTGAAAACTGAACCAAGGAATTTTTCTATTTTTAAAATTACAGTAGAATACGGTATGCTAACTTATTAGTACACATTTACCGGTGCCTTTACATAAATTCCCGATGGTACCTTGGTAGTATAACGTAAGAGCCGAAATACGCAAACTAAGAGAAATTCTATATCGCAGCAATTATTGATTTTTGGGGCGGGCGCGATTTTTGAACAGGCAGGTGCACCTCACTCTCTCAGGAGCGTCTGCCCACATGAGAATGAACCGGTGCTGTTTATGTCCAGGCAGGTGTGGCTGACAAGAGCTGTGGTGAGATAGACGACGTCAAAGACAGACAGTTAGACATTGCATATGTAATGAGTGCGGAACTAATTATTCCCGATCAAAATGTCTATGATGGAAATGATCCTCGGTCAAAGTGTTAGTATAGTTTCTTGAGATTCTCTAAAAACACTGAAAGACATTGCAGTCTTATCTTTCAATCTATTCAATCACATATTTAGGTTTAGCATCCCAGGAAAAATTGATTTTTTCGATAATCCATAGAATTTTTTTCTCCAAATAGCGTTTCTAGGGTACTTTTTTGCGCTGATTCCAAATCTGCAATCAGTTTTTCAATATCCCCCGAAAAAATGTCACTTTTTGACAGACCCGGACCCAGAAACGCCTGCTCTATGACGCTCCTTTGCGTTGAGTTAGTCTGTCTTTATTGCTTCTGCCTCTCTCTGGGGGGTTGATGAATCAGACACATGCAGTAAAGCAAACTATTTCGTCACTATTTTTCGCAAAATCTCTGTATAATGGAGAAATAGTGACGAAATAGTTTGCTTTACTGCATGTGTCTTATTCATTCACTTAAGACAGAGAGTTAGACATTGTATTAGGTTGGCGACAAAGTTTTGACACTCGAGTCAGGGTTTTAACCCGGAAAATCAAGGTCCGGAAATTTTGCCGATTTCACCTATATAGGGGTTTTTTGATGCGGGGAATCCGAATTTGAGGTTATTTTTGACGTGGGGTTACCTACACAGGGGGTAAATGCCCCTAATAAGACCCCCATATACGGTATTGCGCATTTTATGCTGGTTTCGGCCATTTCAAGCCACTTTTGGCCGATATTTTTGGCACTCGGGGGTTTTCGGGTACGCTGATCACGAATCTGAAGTCAGTTATGGCATTTGGCATACTGTAGTACCAGTTTCTGGCGTACTGTGATTGCCCAAAAATGGCCAAAAATCTGCGAAAAAGGACAATTTTTAGTGACGTATTCTCTCTCAGGAGCGTCTGCTCACACAAGAATGAACCGGTGTTGTTTATGTCGAGGCAGGTGTGGCTGACAAGAGCTGTGGTGAGATAGACGACGTCAAAGACAGACAGTTAGACATTGCATAAGTACCAGGTGGCGAATTAATTCCGTGGAAAAAGATCGTTATCTATTTTTTAAATTTTGAATTTTGCCGCTCGTTGGCGTTTCGCTTCTCGTATATTTTTTAGCAAACTGAAATGAGGTAAAGCATGCCTTTCAAGGTGTTTAAGACGATATTTAGACATCTAAATATGTGACATGATTAAAATAAAGCTGAAACAAAGCCAATAAAGGTAAACGACATAAAAATATCCTCAAGGTGTTTGATTTGACGATGGCTTGAAAAAATTTAATTCGATTTTTATATCGTCTACCATTATTGGCTTTTTTTCAGCTTTATTTTGATTATGTCTCATATTTAGCTATCTCAATATCATCTTAATCACCTTAAAAAGCATCGAGACTGCTTTACCTCACTTCCGTTTGCTAAAAAATATAAGAGAAACGAAACGCCAACAAGCGGCAAAATTCAAATTTTAAAATGAGATAACGATCTTTTTCCACGGAATTAGTTCGCCACCTGGTAATGAATGCGTGCCAAAAGATTCCCGATCAAAATGTCTCTGATGGAAGTGTTCCGTGGTCAAAGTGTTAGTATAGTTTCTTGAGTTTCTCAAAAAACATTGAAAGATATTACAGTCTTATCATTTAATCTATTCAATCACATATTTTTTGGTTCGTATATTTGAATTTTTTGCTGATTTGTAAATACCCCTAATACAATCAGGATGGTTGTCCGACGCTGCGTTACCACCTGGCGATGGACCCAAGTTGGTGATTTTTCTGACTTGGGGGACTGACCTTATTTTCGCGAAATAAGGGGGGTTTCCAGCCAGTAAAAAATTCCCTTCCTGAGTGTAAGGGGGGTAATGAGTCATTTTTTGTCAAGTCACGTGATGTCATGTCACCTGAGGTACCGTAGGTGAGGGTTGGTACTCAGGGAATATTGTAGAGCGGGGTCCACTTCCTAGGGGAAAAGTTATTAGTTGTGTCATGTGATTGGAAGTTTTTTGATTTATGACTCATGTCACGTGATGTCATGTCACCCAAATTTTTTTTATGGTAAAGAAGGGTTGGTACTCAGGGAATATTGTAGAGCGGGGTCGACTTCCTAGGGGAAATGACAATAGATTTTTGCCGGGATTGGAAGTTTTTTGATTTATGACTCATGTCACGTGATGTCATGTCACCCAAAATTTTTTTATGGTAAAGAAGGGTTGGTACTCAGGAAAAGTTGTAGAGCGGTGTCCACTTCCTAGGGGAAATGACAATAGATTTTTGCCGGGATTGAAATTTTTGGAACTTATGAGTCATGTCACATGATTGCATACTGATATGGGGCTGAATCGTTTTATAGGTTGCTCGGGGCGAGCGAGGATTCGTCGAGCGAGCCCCCATCCCGCCCGTAGGGCGGGATTCCCTCCCGGCGCTCTGATACAGACTTCATGATACTCACACAGGGGATTTCTGATTTTATGCATACTGATTCACGCTGCGCCGCCGAAGGCGCCGCCTAGCGAGGGGGAGGGCGCCGCGAAGCGGTGCCCTCCCAATCCTTTCTAAGCTCAGGATTACGGATTCTAAGAGCAGTATTAAAACTTTTAGTCTCAGTATTAAGGATTCTAAGCGTGAGATTAAGGTTCGTACGCTAGGGTTTAAGGTTTATGGATATGTGATTTAGGTTTCGAAGCTCGGGTTAGGGGTTCTTAGGTCGGGATTAACGTTTATGAGCGTGTGACTAAAGTTTCTCAGATTGAGATAAAAGTTTATATGTTCGAGATTGGAAGGTCTCAGTTTGGGATTAAAGTATCTGAGCGCAGGATTAAGAATTCTCAGCTCGGGATTCCATCTTTACAGCTCGGTATTAGGATTTCTAAGCTCGAATTTAGGGTTTTAAGCTCGGATTTTAAGGTTGGATTAGATGTCTAAGCTCGAACTAGGGATTCTAAATTCGGGATTGAGGATTTTGAGGACTGGATTAAGGCGTCTGAGGTTGGGAATAAAGTTTTTGAGCTTGTGACTAAGGTTTCATTGCTCGGGATTTGGATTTCTAAGTTCCGGATTTCGATATTTATAGTAGGTATAAAGATGTCAGAGGTTGGTGCTTTAAGCCTATGCTTAGAATCATTAATGCCTCTATTAGAACCTTAACATCAGAACGCTTAAAGTCCTTAATTCTGAGCTTAGAAATCTTAATCACGACATAAATCTCTAATCCAGAGCTTAGCAACTTTAATCCCTGCTCAGATTCTTTAATCCTGAGCTTGGAATCCTGGATTTTCAAAGCGCTAGAACTGGCAAAAGAACACAAACTGCACTTGTAGGGCTTCTCACTTGTGTGAGTATGCAAGTCTTGTTTCAAATGGCTGCTTTTAGTACCAGCATAAGAACATGGATCACTCTTGTATGGTTTCTCAGTGGTGCGAGTAACACTAGGTCTACGCACCCATATGGATTGTTCTGTGGGTTTTCGAGTTCGACTATTTCGACCTATGTTGGGCATATTTTTGACCACTATTTCTGTCGTTTCAGGGTCGATTTAGTCCCCAAGATTTTTTTAATTTTTGAAAAAGATGCGATTTTCGCGAAAATTTGGCACATTTAGGCCACGCTGGACGATACTGGCCAAAATGTGCCAAATTTTGACGTATTTTCGCGAAAATCGCACCTTTTCACCTGCTCTTAGAATCCGTAATCCTGAGCTTAGAAAGCTTAATCCCTTCCTTAGGAACCTTAATCTCACGCTTAGAATTCTTAATCTTGAGCCTTAATCTCAATAATGGCACTACAGTTTTTAAAGTGCACTACAGTTTTGTAACTGCAGTGCAGTTTTTCATTTTTGGAATAATTGAAAAAAGTCAAGACAAGATAATCCAACTCAAACGAGCTCAAAATCCCGATTTCCAGCTGAAATCTAGCCAGAAACACTCATATTCACAACAGTATAAAATAATTAGTCAAAGAAATAATCGAAAGACAAAGAAAACAATAAGCGACGAATCAAAAGCCATTGTTAGTTTTATAAAACTAATGTTAGGTTTTAAAACTAACAATAGTTTCAGAAAACTATCGATAGTTTTACAAAACTAACATTAGTTTTCTGAAACTATTGTTAGTTTTTGACTGAATGTGAAAACTAATGTTAGTTTCTAAAACCATCCGATAGTTTTTGAACTAACGATAGTTTTGAAAACTAATGTTAGTTTTTTTATCGGTTTTGACATCACTGGTAATCGTCCTCCACGGATATTCAGTTGATTAAAAACGTGATACGGCTTTGCGTGGAAATATCGATTGATAAAGTTCTTCAGAGGACGACAAACGATCCAATTGATCCCGTTTCAAATAATATAGCGAATCGCAAACGAATGGTGGCAAAGGTTTCGAGCAAGACATGGGCTGAAACTTGAGCGAATGAGCTCAGCAGAATATTCCAGACCTCTGAAAGTATGTAAGTTTATTTAAGAACAGTCCACATTCAAAATATATTTAAAAACAAAGTAGAGTAAGGAATTTTATGATCAAAGTGATAATCGATTAGTGCCTGCTCAATCTCGAAACGGCTATCAAAGTTTCTTCTCTACATTTTAATCCCCTTAGCGTGCCAACTGTCTGCCACAAATTGATCACAAATTTCTGTTCAGGTTTGAAATTCAATTGTTGGATGTGTTTGGGAAGAGGGAAACTAAGTTCAGATTTTCAGCACCGTGAATGCACGTATTTGTCTTGATATAGAGGATCAAACAATACTCGTCGACCAAACGTAACGATCCATTCAAATTTTTAATTTAAAGTCTGACAATTTTCCCTTTGCTACTGCACTTTAGAGAGGGAAAGAAAAAAATTATTTCGACTCAACGCAAAGGGTTCGCCAATTTTTCAGGGCAGTCCGATATCCTTCCCTTTTGTTTTTAGAATTATTCTTAAGGTTCTCTAAGGTATTCTTTGGGTGACTTACGATCAAAAATGTTAGTTAAGACCAAACATTCCAACAGAATGGAAGCCTTTAGTTAAGAACTGTTCTACGTGCAAAATACATTAAGCAAAGTAAAATAAGGAGCAAAGAAATAATCGCTTGGAGCCTGCTGAATTTCGAAACGGCTAACAAAGACTTTTCTTCACTTTAATTCGCGTGTTACGTTTGATCCGTGAGTATAGATTTTTAGTCTAAAATTTTGTCTAAAACTCGTCATTTTCTCCGTCACGATGTTTTGAGGGCATACGTAGGGGTGCATTTCCACCAGGGCTGGGCGAGATTGGGATTTTCCCATTCGAGATTCGAGATTGCGAAAAAATTTCGAGAAACGAGATTCGAGACGCCAAAAACCTCGAGACTCGTCTCGAATTCGAGATTCGAGACGGAGGAATATTTTTCCAACGCACTTTTTTTCCAAATTTTTTTGTCATTTTTTTATTTTCTGTCAATTTTTCGCAAGTTTCGTATGCATTTTTTGTTTATGTATAATTTGTTTATTTTATTGGCATTTTTTTTACCATTTTGGCTATTTTCTTATAATATATCAGCAAATTTAATTAATTTTTAAAGATATTTTAATAATATTAAATAAAAATTTGCCTGTTTTTCAGTAATTTTTCATATTTTTTTCCTTTTTCGGCTAATTTGCCAACTATGTCGTTTTTATGTAATTTAGTCAATTTTCAGCAAACGAACCAGTTTTTTCGAATTTTTCCTCCTGCGGCGCTATTTACTAGAAATGTTTGGAAATTAGTGATATATTTAAAAATTAAGGGATAAAATTGCGCCAAATTTTAAGCGTCAAAAGAAAAATTTTTGACAAATTTAGCTTGTTAGCTAAACATTTTGATCCAAAAACCGTTGGAGGTTTTGCACGGTCCACTTTCCAAAATTTATATTTAAATTTATATATCAAACGGTATGAAAAAAACAGCGCCGCAGGCGAAATTTTTGAAAATACGGCTTTGTTTATTAAAAATTGGCTAAAATTCACGTCAAAAACAGAAATACAACGGGTAAATAAGGTGTCTAAAAGTGTTGAAAAAAATGGACAACAATAATGAAATTTTTCAATATAAAAATTTTCGCTATTTTCAAAAATATTTGGAGGAGAAAAGGTAACTAAATAGCGCCGCATGCGAAAATTTTTGAAAAATTACGCTGTATGTAAAAAATTGACATTGAAAATTTTGTTCATTCTACGAAATTTTCAAAAATTTTCGCCTGCGGCGCTGACTGCATTCTTAGGGGTGCCTGTCTCGAATCTCGACTTTTTTTGCCTCTTTTTCGAGATTCAAGATTCGAGACGCCAAAAATGTCGAGACTCGCGAGGTTCGAGATTCGAGTCTCGCCCACCCCTGATTTCCACCCTAAAAATTCTGTTTTGTCTAATTTTGTCTAAATTTAACTCAAAAATCGGTCTAAAAACCGGTTGAAGGATTTCCTTAGGGCCGACCTAGTCCGTAAGAAAAAAACCGGGCTCTAAATTGCGAAAAAACGTTATTTAGCGCCCGATGAAAAAACGTTACACAATCCTAATACTATAATAGATTTTTCCTAATCAAAGGACAAACGTTCGTATTTATCCTAAAAAGTATATGAGCTTTCAGGGAAAATATCGAGTTATATCATTGGACAGTTTGCGTTAATTGAGTTATAGAAAAAAATCCAAAATTAGAGCAGTCATCTCATCCACTAGTCTGCTCAGTGCTCTTGGAAAAATAAACTAAAATGAAAGTTATCATTTTGAATCATAAATCGATTCGTCTGCTATAAAGCCAAAATGAGGGACAAATACGCCTTGGGAGGGGGGGGTATACGATGGGGGGGACCTTTTGGGGGTACACAATGGGGTGCTACCCAAATATCCCCTACCCATATGCATACTACCATTATGGGGGGTATGCATATGGCACGGGCCCATAATGGTACACCCCCATTGGGGACACCCCCCTTTGGGCTAAGCGTGGGAAAATCCCAAAATGTTTCAAGATTATAAAAGGTCAAACTGATAAGATCTGTCTGGAAATGGCAACATTGACCGGAAGTGACCGGAAGCCCCCCTAATGGCAACCCCCCTAATGGTAGTATATTATGGCTCTCTACATATTCGTCGAATGCATATTCGTCGAATATACATATTCGTCGAATGCATATTCGTAGAACGGTAAATTCGTCGAACGCCATATTCGTAGAACGGCATATTCGTAGAACGGTAAATTCGTCGAACGGTAAATTCGTCGAAAATTTCTATTTCGCAAAAATCGATGGGTTACGACTCAGATTTTTGACCCTATATAGGTTTTCGACCATGCTGAGTCCGAATCGAGCCGCGAAACTTTTTGGCGTTTTTATCGAAATTTTAGGGGGGAGCAATTACAGGTATTATGGTATCTACTACTTACATAAAAATACTATAGAATCTGACACAATTACAGGCATTTCAAAAATCTGAAGTCGGTTTTGGCGTGGCATGTTTCGGCAAAAGAATTTAAAAAATTTCTTAATTCAAAAAATCTCTGAGATGGTATTGAGTTTAGATTAAAAAGTAAAAATTATGGACCTGGCCTATAATATAGTATAAGTGGAATTTAGATGCTATCGTAATTTTTCAAAATATGGAACCACAAAGTTGACATATTTCCTATAGAAAAACGTAAAGTATGTCAACTTTGAGGTTCCATATTTTGAAAAATTACGATAAAATTTTAATTTCACTTGTCTAATTTGGATTCTCCGCATCTGAAAATGGCACAATCCAAAAATTCTCGACATTTCGTCAACAATAACACGCATTTTCTCAGAAATACCATCAAAATGGACATTTTTTGCAAAAAATCTAAAAAATAAATTTTTGTAAAAAAAATTTTTCGGTGAGTATGTCATTTTTTTAAAGTAAAAATTTAGGACCTGCCCAACATTTGGTTATCGATGAAATTTTAAGGAAACCTTTTTTTATTCAAAATCTGGAGTCCCAAGTTAGACATATTTTGTATGGAAAAACGCAAAGTATGCCTAATTCGGAACCCGAAATTTCGAATAAAAAAAGGGTTCCTTAAAATTCCATTGATATCCAAATGTTCGGCAGGTCCTAGATTTTTACGTTTTCAAGAAAACTGACAAACAAAGTTGTGATTTCGCAACAAAGATGCAATTTGGCAAAAAAAGATAAAAATCCTAGAGCTTACGAAATTATCACACAATAATATGTTACAATATGAAAAAAACTTCGGAAGACGGATATACCGTACCCGTATCATGGTATAGCGTACTGCCCGGTTATAAAATTTCTTCGGATTTGTGATCAGCGGACAAAAAAACCTCAGAATTCCAAATATCAGCCCATGATCACGTGAGCAACTACGAAAAACAGCATACCGTACCCGTATCATGCCATAGCTTAGTGTCGGGGTAAAAAATTTCTTCGGATTCGTGATCAGCACCTCAAAAAACCCCAGAATACCAAAAATCAGGGCAAGGTCGCGTAAAAAAACCTTGAAAAACAGCATACCGTACACCGTATCATGCATTTTTTTGTATCTCGGGGTCGATAATAACACCAGATTCGGACTCAGCGTGGTCGAAAACCTATATAGGGTACAAAATCTCGGCCAATTAACCTCAATTTCAGCGAAATTCCAATAGCCCATTAATTTTCCTAAGCAAAAATGGGCACAATGCCAGAAAGTGGTACTACAGTATACTCCACGCCAAAACCGACTTCAGATTCGGACTCAGCATGGTCGAAAACCTATATACCAGGGCTGCAGCTGCTTACACAGGGGGGTGTATAACCGGATAGTGAAAAACACGTCAAAATTTTTGCGTTTTCATGTGAGTTTGATTATTTCACTTGTGCAGTCGGATAGAACTTTTTACTATCCGGTAAGGACATCAATATCAGATTTGACATTTTTCCACAAAAAAACCGAGATTTTTGCTACTATCCGGTTTTCACTATCCGGTCAAAAGCTATAAAAGGGTTTTATAGGTTTTGACCGGATAGTGAAAACCGGATAGTAGCAAAAATCTCGGTTTTTTTGTGGAAAAATGTCAAATCTGATATTGATCTCCTTACCGGATAGTAAAAAGTTCTATCCGACTGCACAAGTGAAATAATCAAACTCACATGAAAACGCAAAAATTTTGACGTGTTTTTCACCGACCTCCTGCGCGACCAGCCCAAATAAGGGAGATCCAGAAATCGGGGTAAAAAAGCCCCAACCCCCCTAATGGTACCCCCTAATAGTGGTAGATGATATTTTTTTTCCAAAAATCAATATAGGGTATGTTTAAGGGTAATTTTTTGCGCTGAGTTCGAATTACGAGTTACCCTTATAGGTGGATTTTATCAATTTTGGCCAAAAATTAATTTTTTACCCCCCGGGGGTACCCCCGGGGGTCAAAAATAATACGAAATTCGAACTCAGCGCAAAAAATTACCCTTAGACATACCCCATATTGATTTTTGGAAAAAAATCATCTACCACTAGGGGGTACCATTAGGGGGGGGTTGGGGCTTTTTTACCCCGATTTCTGGATCTCCCTTATTTGGGCTGGTCGCGCAGGAGGTCCAATCAGAAAAGTTGTTTGGAATGCCAATCCAGGAAACTTTCCCGTTGACACCCACGCGCGACACCCACGTTTTACGTGAGATTTTGGATCTCGCGCATCCGGGATCCACGAAGGTCACTTGTCGACTACCACTAGGGGGGTTTGAAATCTCGCGCACCCATTTTCTGAAATATCGGCTACCACTAGGGGGGCAAAGTGCGCGAGAATTCTCGCGCACCCCATTCGAGATCTCGCGCACCCCACCCCAAATCTCGCGCACCCTAATTTCCATTTTTGGGTGCGCGAGATTTATATACCATTAGGGGGGGGGTTGACCTCGTGAGAATTCTCACGAGGTATCCTGAGAAAATTATACTACCATTAGGGGGGTTGCCATTAGGCGGGGTTCCGGTCAAATGTTGCCATATCCAGACAAAACCGATGACTCAGGGGGGTTCCCCCGCCTGGACCACACAACCACACCAGACAGAATGTTGCAATAACCAGACCGTGGGAATTCTGGGATCCCAATCCCGACCCAAAGGGGGGTACCCAAATATACCCCTACCCATATGCATACTACCATTATGGGGGGGTATGCATTGGGACACCCCCATAATGGTACACCCCCATTTGGGACACCCCCAAGCAGTACCCCCCAAAAGGTCCCCCCTTGTGTACCCCCCCAAAGTGTTATTACCCCAAAATGAGCAGATCGGCTGGTTCCTTTGTGTTAAAAGACAATGGGAATAAGTCATAGGCAAACACGAATGGGCTTCATTACGAAATTTTGTCTTAATTTTGTTAGCAAAACTCCTTCAAATGATTTGTTAGCTCACGCCATTTCTTTTGGTGCAAATTCCCTTTGTAATTTGTGGGAACAGAACCCCAAGCTTTCGACACGAGAGAGCGTGTGTTAGACAAACAAAGACAAAGAGATGCGTGCGTATCCAGCCATCTCCTTCGCTATGCCCTTGATTCAATCATAGCCGTTGTGTCTGTGAAACGAAATTGGCCTCAAAGCTTTCAGCATTAACTTTCAAATAGACAATAAAACTGCTTTGTTCCATTGTATTTAAATGCGTTTTGAAAAAAGGAAGGAACCTTTTTATTTTAGAAATCACACTAAATGGGGAAGAAAAAATTGTTCATCTGTAACGATTAGTTATGGCGCTTCCGACAACTTATAACCTACAGCCATGGTAGGGAAATTCGATAAATGCAAAGGAAGGCTTCATCAAAGCTTTATCGAAGTTTTCTAGCAAGCGCGAATCGCCGGCCACTATTTCCCGTTCTTTCCCAGCTGCGCGCATTCGTTTCCCTCGTTGGAAAGACAACAACGAATGCGCGCAGCTGGGGATCAGCAGGAAATAGTGGCCGGCGATTCGCGCTTACTAGAAAACTTCGATAAAGCTTCGATGAAGCCTTCCTTTGCATTTATCGAATTTCCCCACCATGTATACAATAAGACGACAGATATAGTAAGCTTTGTCATGGCGTTCTCTTTGTAAGCATATGCAATGTAAACCAATAAAATCTTTCTGAATTGACAATTGTGGTACACATTCGCTCACTATGAATTAAAAGAATAAATGATAAGTGTTTTAATTAGCAAAGACGTTAAAACTATCCACTATTCTACAATCACCAATTATATTCAGGCAGAAGAAAAAAATTATAATCCTGAGTAAGTACACCGAAGAGCAGTGAACAACTATGAATGTTAACCATTATATCTGTAATCTAAACACTCTAATGTTTCTAACATAGATCATTTAGTTAGTAGCGAAACTTTCCGTACTGTGACCAATAACTAGGTTAATGCCAATATAACACAACTAATATTTAGGTCAGATATTCGAAGCGGCATCAAGTTTCGAAATTCATGATTTCTTATGTGATTTATGCGTTCATACATTTTTTCAACGATCGCTTCCGAAACGAGGATAACGTATAATTGTTATAATGACATAATGATGTTAGTAGTTTGACAGAAAGACCAGAAAACGACCAAAGTGACGAATATGCGTTATGTTTACCACCATTTTGCGCCTAATTTTTCGGGATTTTCTTCGAGTCTGATATTGGTCTTCTTATACCCACTTTGCGTCTAGAATTCGAATATGTAATTTATTTCCGTATTTCGACATTTTTTTCTGTAGGAACATAAACGCGTTGTAAAATTTTACAAAATAACATTGTAAACACCGTCCGCCAGTAACATGAGAGAGAGGCCCGTACTCGTCTCTTTGGAGAGACAGCAGACGAAATACGACGCCGTCCGTCATTTTGATTGCAACCAAAGCACTACGTGAAAAATAACCGCAGATCCGGAAATAGCGCACATAAAAACGTTTGAATGCCAGCATGACAACTGGACCGAGCACCGGATAGGGCGGTTGCCACTCCGGCGGACCAAACCGCACCTACACTTCAGAATAAAGGAATAAAAGCTACTAAGCATGCGGCTCCCGGAAGGGCGCCGCCGGTCCGTTTCCATGCTTGCTAATTTGCACCAGAAGTGAATTTTTCCCTTCAAAAGTTTTATCCATTGCAAATTTAAAAATATATGACAAACTTTTTCCATAAAAATGTCTTTATTTAAATGTAATGTATTGATGACTTGATTATATGCCCTCGATTCCTGGTTTCATACAATAATGTCAAATTGTTTCTCTTCGCCTTCTTTCACTTTTCCGAGTTTATACGACGCTAACACTTCTGTTTGTTTTAGCATTTTTCCCGATTTTTTTACTTTATGTGCCAAGTCCAAAGTGTATGGGCCATCACTGTCAGATTTGAAATTTATAGAGTAATTGATTTCGTGAACGGAACCGTCCGATAGGATGGGTCCGTTCATCCGTTGCTCCTGTGACTGTATAGCAATCCAACTTTCCGACACCTTCAAACCACTATCATCCTTTAGGATTAATCCTAGCTTTTTCGGTAGCCATGCTCTATTGATTATTCCATAGAATCCACGATCCGGTTTACACTTTATTTGTACGGCACAGAGGCCAATTAGAATTATCACTGCTAATGTCTTCATAGAGTCAAAAAGCTTCCTTGTTTCCTAAAATTATAATTGACATGGTGGAGAAATTCGAGAAATTCAAAGGCAGGCTTTCTCGAAGCTAACCGAATTTATTTTCGGACCATACCACTAAGGGACTAACCTCTATTTAAACAATATTTTACACAAAACCTGATTATGACGAAAAGCGAAAAATCTGAGTATACCGGTGGATTAAACTTAAAATGTTACTATATAGCGGTCATAATAAGATTTTGTATTCAGAAGAAAAAATTTGAGAAAAATTATCCTTATAGTAAGTGAGAACGGTCAGTCCCTCGGCAAATCACAAATTCTCCGTCGCCGCTCGGATTTTGACGTGTGACACATGAATCGCTTCGCCTCGATGAGACAAGACGATTGGTACCGGTTTCAAGCCCGAATCGGGCTTCTACCGGAAGATATGGTTCCGGAAATCCGGAAAATCCTGGATTTGACCAGGTCACAGATCCTCCGTCGCCGCTCGGATTTTGACGTATGATACGTGAATCGCTTTGTCTCGATGAGACAAGACGTTAGGTACCGGTTTCAAGCCCGAACTCGACGACCACCGGAAGATATGGCTTCCGGAAATCCGGAAAATCCTGGATTTGACCAGGTCACAGATCCTCCGTCGCCGCTCGGATTTTGACGTATGATACGTGAATCGCTTTGTCTCGATGAGACAAGACGTTAGGTACCGGTTTCAAGCCCGAACTCGACGACCACCGGAAGATATGGTTCCGGAAATCCGGAAAATCCTGGATTTGACCAGGTCACAGATCCTCCGTCGCCGCTCGGATTTTGACGTATGATACGTGAATCGCTTTGTCTCGATGAGACAAGACGTTAGGTACCGGTTTCAAGCCCGAACTCGGCGACCACCGGAAGATATGGCTTCCGGAAATCCGGAAAATCCTGGATTTGGCCAGGTCACAGATCCTCCGTCGCCGCTCGGATTTTGACGTATGATACGTGAATCGCTTTGTCTCGATGAGACAAGACGTTAGGTACCGGTTTCAAGCCCGAACTCGACGACCACCGGAAGATATGGCTTCCGGAAATCCGGAAAATCCTGGATTTGGCCAGGCCACAGATCCTTCTCGGAACAGCCCTTACTCCCGAACAACACACCCAAACTCCTGTGGTCGGGCGCGGAGCGCCCGACCACTTAGAGCATATTATCCGCTGATATAGACTTCGCGCACGCGAGTGCGCTCGTTATTAAATATTGCGACGTTTAGTATGCAAATATTCTTCTCAATTTATTGTTATTAAATCATAAATCGTTATGATCAAAATATTGATCATGATGATGGTGTTGAGTTAAAGTGCTTATCGAAGTAAGTAGTTTTAAGGGTTTCTGGCAACTAGTTTGCTTCAGTGAAGCTATTGGTTTGGGGAAAAGTACGCGTGGCTCTTGAAATCCTCAACTACTAAAGGGCAAATGTCCGTGGGCAAATCTTTAGCTTTTACTTCGGGAACTTTCCGGCATTAGATCTGGACGTGTGATAGGTCAATCGAGAGGTTTCGAAAAGTTACGTAGGGGAAAATTGTCGGATTTTAAATTTGAATTCGCGTCAAAAGCGAAAACGTATGTTTAAGGGGTTTGGGCATACAAAGTGCTTGTTTTTATGTTCCCAATCCATTTCCGGGCCATTTTATATTATAGGATTTGGTGCATTTTTGGAAATGTTATGGGAAAAAAGCACTTTTTGGCCAAAAATGACGATTTTGAAACCAAAGAGTCTATTTTTTTGCACCCGGGCTCCTAAATATGGAAAAGTTTTATTTCGTGTGTGCACTTTTCCCCGGCTTTCGCGCGCCATGGTTATGGCTCCGCGGGCAGCGGGCCCGCGAAGACGGCGCAGTAGGCCAAATACGGCAAGCACATTACTTTCAATCCTTAAATCAAACCGGAATATAATCGGTTTACACGCAATTGCGTGACGAATGTACTGGTTTGCATAACAAATGCAGGCATGTATAATTGAGCGCAGCGAAGCTGCAGCCCGTTACTTGTAAACTAGGGGTTTCCAGTACTGGCTACGCCGTTACCTCTGCGGCCCTCAGTGTGCGCCTAAAGTCCAGTACCTCGGAAATATTGGACAGAGAAAATGCAGTAAGAATGCAATTTAGGAACATTTTAGGTAAATTTAGACCTAAAAATCTAATTTCCCGTAAAAAGTTACCCTAAGATAGGTATATAAAAAAAGCACCCCTAGGAATGCACCTCTGAAAAGTGAACTAAGCACCCCGAGAGTGCTGAAGTAGTAGTAGAGGTAGTAGCTGAAGAAGTACTAGGGGAAAGGTATTGTTTGATAGACCTCAGGGTTGCCTATGGTGTCATATCCCATCTATCAAGGATACCCCTATATACGGAAAAATAAAACATTCCCTCAAAGAAGACCCCTTCCCAACATATTGAGGCTAAATATATGGGTGCGTTTTTATGGGATAAATGTTTTTCTAGTAGCATAAAAAGAAAAGATAAACTTATTAATATAAATAAATAAAAAATAAATAAGAAAATTATTATACGATATGTGGAGATGATCGATCGTTTAAAAGCACTGCTAGCCTACCCATCATAGCGCCAGACAATGACGGCCTCCAATTTTTGAGTGAAATTTCGACAAGACCATACACACAACGCCCACACACACACACACCATTTAGGGACAAAGGACTATCAAAAATGCGAAAAGAACAACACAAAGAAACGCGCATTGGAGTTTTGCTTACTCTTGAATTGTCTCTGTTTTGCGATAACGTAAAATTTTCATTGTGGGCGAACCTTAGAAAATATTCGATGTGGAGAATAAGGGTCGAAAATAAAACAGCTACCATGAAAATTTATAAGCAAGCAGACTGCGCTTTATGCTTTCAAAGAGAAATTATAACAGAAATATTACCGCGTTAAAATCAACTGAAGCTGAAAAATAACGGAAGCATTTGTACATTCTAGAGTCTATCTATATTTCGTACCAATTATCAAGCATGACAACGGACCGACCTTTTGCCCGGTCCGGTCCGGTCCGCTCGACCCCCGGTCCGGTCTACAAAAGGTCAAAAAAATTTTCGCGGCGCTACCTTCGGTAGCGCCAACGTTTTTTCGCATATTAGCATCTATGTGTTTCTAGGGTATTTCGATGCGCGGATTACGAATCTGCAATGAGTGTTTTCATATCCAGTCGAGAATTTCAATTTTTTGGACTAAAATAACCAATTTTGGCCAAAAAAATTCGCATTTTTTTATGCACTACGATGGAACCGATTTGCCTAAAAACGCCCTTTTCCTAACTCCCACACTTGGGATATTGTTTTCTAAGGAATAGAGGTCGAAATTTATTTTCGAAACCGAATTTCATAAGAGAAAAGAACATACAAACAGCAAAAGAGCGCCGCAAGCGAAAATTTTGGAAAAATAGCAAAATGGAATAGAAAATGGAAGGAAAATAGCGCCGCAGGCAAATTTTTTTATAAAAATAGAGTTGTTTGCCAAAAATTTGCATTAAAAATTTTTTATATTTCAAAAATTTCAACTTTGTTTTCTCGGCGGCACCCTTCCGGGTGCCGCCGAATGCATTCTTAGGGGTGCTTGTTTAGTTTTGGTCGGTCCGGTTTGGTCCGCCGAACCGGCCACCCCCCGGTCGGGTCCGGTCCAGTCCGGTTGTCATGCTTGGTTTTTAGTCAAAAAGCATGATGGACGGAGAATAAGCTCCCTAAGAATGCACTTACAAAATTTATGACTGACATACATACGGACATTGGTCGCGTATATTAAATATTTATCAAACAGCGACATTGACAGTATCTAAATTTATTTAAAATCTATCTAATTTTACAGATTTGATTTTATGTACCAATAACGTTATTATTTCCAAAGGACAGAACTCTCCTTGTTTGCTCTGTGCATAAATTAGTCTTCAGCTCATTCCCAGCAGTAATTCGTTTCCCTTCAAATAAGCTGGGCGCCCTTTGAACAAAAGTAATGAAGCAAGAAGAAAAGAGAAGAGTGCAGAGAAAAGAGAGAAGGAAAGAGCGATGCCCCCCGGTCCGGTTGTCATGCTTGACATATTATCGAATGTAATTATCGATACAACCATGACAGTGCCGAATGGACATCAGTTTCAGCCCAAGTCCAGCGAATTTTGGGCGTTGATGAAGTCCAGTAAGCTTTTTCTATTAAAAACAAATATGTTTTCGAACCAAAAACACAAAAGTTTTTGAATATGTTATTCTTAGATTAAGTAAGTGACACCCATGCGTCCTTCCTCTGTCGCATGATTTATCCTTTTCGACTTTTTGTGGCTCACTCGGGATGTTCCCAAGGTGTTAATTTTTTGCTGGTGGGGAAAATTTTTCACGCTAAATTTGGAGGACATCTTCGACAAAGCATAAGTCTGTGCTGCTTTAATTCAATGGTGCTTCTATTCAAAAAAGGCAAATGGTCGAAAATCACGGATTTTGCAGGCAAACAGGCGCAAATTCAAACGATAACTTTCGATTTTAAATGTTTTCGCAGCATTTTGCTCGATATTTATCTCTGTTTTTGTTATTTATGCATACCATGTCGTAGATCAGGGTATGCAATCGTAGATCAGTGCAAACTTGCACAGTATTTGAATCGAATTCTTAAAATTTATTGGAAAAGTTCATGCAATTTCGGTATAAGTATGTCATGCTCTCTAACGGATATATGGTTGTTAATTTTACCATGTACTCACTACATCGCGGTCCAAAGTCCGCATAAAACAAAGATGGGCAACCAAATATTATCTTCTGTTCTAATTTTAAGCTACTTTGAGTGTTCATTTATTATGTTATGGCTTATGTAGCCCATAAAACATTTTTACCGAAAATTGTTTTGAATTTGCCAATTGCCTTAGGCATTTGTTTTCAAAATGGCGTTTATTTAATATTGCTTCCGCGTTCAATTCTAAGGATTTTATATTTTCTGAACGAAGTTTAAGTGTTTTGCTCAAATGTGATAGAAAATTTATGTATGTTTCAGCAATATAACTTCAAAAATCAGTCGAATTTTAAGTATCCTGATTTTTGAAGTTGAAAACGTTTTAGCATTTCAAGTGATAAAAGAAATCATCAAAATTCTTCGTCATGAACCAAGCTAATATTATTAATAGCAAATTCCTTAGAGTTGAACGCCGAATCAACATACCAAGCCAACCTATGCTGTGTAAAAATTTTGAGGGGATATGTCCGCCGGATGCACCGGATAGTAACAAACACTCCTAAGAATCCAGTCAGCGCCACAGGCGAAAATTTTTGCAAATTTCGAAAAACGTTCGAAATTTTGAATGTCACTTTTTGGCAAACAGCCGATTTTGGTGCAACAAAGTGTAATTCCATATATTTGATTGACATTCTAGGCCATTTTACCAAAATTTTATAAAAAAAATATTACCGATTTTATCGTACTATTTTTTGGCATTCTTAGGGGTGTATAAATCTGTAAGTCAGGTTTTGTCACGCTTTCACTGGAAGGCATTCTTAGGGGTGTATATTTCTCTTCGTTTTTGCTCATCTGAATTTTCAGATGAGCCAGTCCTGTGGTCGGGCGCGGACCCTCCTCCTTGGAATGTGAGGGTACTTAGATCACAAAAGGGTATAACCCAATCTTACCCCATAAACATTACGAGCCACCGCAGGTGGCGAGCCAGTACTGTGGTCGGGCGCGGAGCGCCCGACCTTCCCCCTTGGAATTTTAGAGAAGTTAGAACAGAAAATTCTTAGGGGTGCATATTTTTGTCCGTAAGAGTAAGAGTAAGACACAAATTAGTCAGAGACACAAATTAGTCAGAGACACTAATCAGTCAGAGACACAAATCAGTCAAAGACAACAGATTAGTCAGAAGGAGCGGCCGAAGTCGACCTCACCCTAACCATATACGCGAGCCACCGCAGGTGGCGAGCCAGTCCTGTCGGGAGCAGAGCGCCCGACCCTCCCCCTTGGAATGTGAGGGAACTTAGAACATATACTCCCGAACAACCCTTACTCCCGAACAACATCTGCTTGAGGGCCGAAGGCCTGAAATAGTCTCATGCTGCTCTACTCCCGAACAACCCTTACTCCCGAACAACCCAATCTGACCGCTGATGGCGGTGCGCGAAGCGCCGCGGATGCACGCTAACCGCTTCCTAGCGAAGTGAGGGCCGCGAAGCGGCCCTCACTAGTTTTCAATGTTTTTAAGCGAAATTTTTGTTTAAGCTTAATATTTCAAAAAATTTTCGCTCTTTTCTCCTTCATTTTGTAGTATGTCTTATTGTTTTTCCAAAATTATTTGGCCAAAAGCAGTGAAATTTTCAATAAATATTCAACAATTTTAATGGTATAATTCGTTTCAATTTTTTTAGTCAATTTTTAAATAGAATGCCAATTTTTTTCAAAAATTTTTGCCTGCGCTTTTTTATTGCTCTATACCATTTTATCTGAAATAGGGAAAAACTTGCAATAATAAAAGTATTGAAAAAAAATTGACTTTCTCTTTAAAAATTGACTGAAATAAATCAATTTAATAAATTATAACTTTGAAATTTTTAAATATTTTTTGAAAATTTCACAAAAAACCATACAACAAACAACAAACTTAATGAGAAAAAAGAGCGCCGAAGGCGAAAAACAGCGTAATTTTTCGATAAATTTCGCCTGCGGCGCTAATTTTCCGTCTTCACCAAAAGTTATAAACTCAAAAATTGAACTATATTATTTTCCAGTTTTTTGTATGGTCTAAAGGCTTATATCTCAGGATCCACTCATCAGATCCCTATGACCAATAGCTCAATCGATAGCTACCAATCTCCAGGTTTCCCGAAAATTGTCAGATCCAAAATTTGAATGAAAATTTTCCCGCCAAAACACAAAAAACGTGTTTTTAAGCCATTTTCAACATACCAACTTATCTCTTTTTCAATTTATATCAATTCTCTATCAAATTTCCAACATTCCTACTTTTTAAATTATCAAATTTCACCATTTCTACTCAATTTTATGCCATATTTGGTCATTTTTGGCCATTTTTCGACCAAAAAAGTCGATTTTTCATATCCGACTGCCAAAAGAGCTGAAAATTTGCATACAGGGTTTTTCGACCTCCTGAATTCGAATTTCCCATCAGATTTCAAATTCAAATTTTCAATTCGCGC
>JAKKPZ010000670.1:0-21869 GCA_022814885.1 Ditylenchus destructor | reverse complement strand
TCGGAAATATTTGACTTTGGAATGTTTAATGGAATCATAAATAATTTTCTAAGAAGCAATAATAAATCCTAAGCATTATTGCACTAACAAAATGACTATCAAATGATATATAACACTCGTGAGCAATCTTGCATCATGTGAAAAAAATTTATTTAGCAAACCCGCGTAGACTTTTCCGACAAACCAATATATGGGCGAAGTAGTCGTAGAAGTTCTACATTTTACCTGATTGATTCTCACAACGCTTTGGCGCTACAGTAATTTTTGGCGCAAATTTGAATAATATTTTTTGGGGAAACTCTAGGAGTGGGCTAGTCCAAATCTGATACTGCCAGTGGATAAAGCTTAAAAAGTTGGCATATAGTGGTCATGATCAGATTTTGGTATGAAATTTAAGTATGAAAAATTTCGAGAAAAATTGAGATTAAATTTTACTATGCAAATTTTACTAAGAAAATTTCAATCTCAATTTTTCTCGAAATTTTTCATACTTGATACAAAATCTTATCATAACCACTATATACCAACTTTTAAGCTTAATACACTGGCAATAGCAGATATGGACTAGCCCCCTCCTAGAGTCTCCCTTCTAGAGGGCATCTTCTACAAAAACAATGTTCAAATTCTCACCTTTGCCGCATTTGCTGCTCATCATAAACTGCAGAACTTCTACGACTACGCTGGCCATAACTCAGCTTGAAATTGCCTGATTCAAGGCTAGGATTTTAAAAGTTCAAGGATTCAAAAATAACCGACAATTTAATCTTTTCTCATAACAGGAGAGGTGCTGATTGAGAATATACGGTATTTCAAACTCACTTTACGAGAACATTTTTGTAGGGGCTTTTATTTCAAATTTTGTGTTATGCACAGAATATTAGTACTGCATCATTTTTGGCAACTTTCGTAGATTAAATACCTAAGGTTTTAGCAATATCTAAAAAGTTGCACAGGATTTGCAGAAAAAGTCAACTTTAACCATATATCGCTTATAGTAAATGTCTTACGCGATATTGAAATTTTAAACTGAATTTTTTGCCGGCAAACATTTAATTGCAGTAAAAAGGGTCACTCGAAACTTTTAATGAGGGGGATTACTCACCATTAGACTCCTCTAGAGATTGGACAAAAAGTTATGAGGGGCCTTGTTAGAGTAAAAATTTTTACAGTCAAACATTTTCCTATTATAGTAAGTACGTGGAAAAGAGCCTTCTATAATAGAAGGATTACAATAAAAATTGTGACTGACCTTTTTAATTAAATATTTGGAGGGAAAAATACAATTCAAATCTTATATCGCCTCGGATATTTGCTATAAGCATGGAACTACTTTAAAAGATCATTTGTTGTTTAGAACTTTACGAGATGATTTTCGATCGTTGAAATAGGCACACTAAAACAAAATTGCGAAGAAATGAAGAACTTTTCTGGTTTCCATTTATTTTTCTTAAAATATTCTTGCACTAAACAAAAATTGTTTTGTAAAAAAGATTAGCACTCAAGTAAGTTTACAATATTATACTATTATATTATAAATGGTACACTATATTTTTGCGGGACAAAAATGACAGAAATATTTCGAAAATTAGTTGCCAAACTATATCCATACATTTTAGAAGTTTTCAAACTCACCAATTGCATAAAGAGGGTGTCCTTCTTCATCTAAGCCTTCATTTAAGCCTTCCAAATTACCAAAAATGATTTGCTCTTGCGTCAATTGGTGACATTATCTCTCCCAGGTAGTTGTAATCTAACGCCATCTGTAAACTTGAAAAAATTAGCTGCTGATATAAAACTTAATAAACCTAGATTGTCGTCACGAAAGTAATCCAGGTAAGTCGGGATCTCGCCAATTATATCCCTGCCAATACCATAGCTGCCTAATTCGTCTTCCAGTTCTGTTCCTGATGCATAGTCCAATAATAGAGAGCAAAGAAAACTATAACATAGGAACTCACTGATCACTTACACTGAAATATTGGTATCATTGAATTGAAAGCGCAAAAATATTCGGTACGTCAGCGCACCAGATGTTAATACTTGACAAACGGTCTAGCTATACAAATGGTAAAATGAAGTCATGAGAAGCATTTTTGAGAGAAAAGAACATCTGAATACTGGAAAAGTGCGATTTAAGCGAAAAACGGGTCCCCGAAATAAACCAACTTTTCTCGTTCTTATGATCATCTCCCTGGAGTTTGACTTGTACAAATTAAAAGACAAATACTTGCAATTTATTGTTCAAGAGTAACATTCTCTTATCCTTGAAATAAAATGAAAATGTCAAAGTGGATTATTCTTCGTACAATTATGAAAATTTACGTTGTCTCAGGTTGGCACTCGTAATTTAATATATTCAAATGAATAAAATAAAGTTTTATTAAAACATAAAATACAAAGCGTCAGCTACACTTCCCTTTTTACCACATTGTCATATGCTTCCTTTTGAGTGCGCCACGGGGCACTCCAAAAATTTGATATGACAACCCCCAAAACTTTTTCCTCAACGTTGTATAAATACCCAGTGGTAATTTGGCAGTATTGGCGTGACAGCCGAAAAACGTGACGTAGCCAAACGGCTGTACGTCGCTCGTAATTATTGATTTATGTGACGGCGATGGACAGGCATGTGATGTGACGTCTCACACGACTACCCACAAAAGAATGAGCATGTGTTCTTGGTGTACGTCCAGCGGTTCTCAGTGTACGTCCAGCAGGTGTGGCTAACAAGAGCTGTTTTGAGATAGACGACATCAAAGACAGACAGTTAGACATTGCATCTGTGGTGAGTGCGGGCGAAATT
The DNA here is from genome assembly GCA_022814885.1 of Ditylenchus destructor. NCBI lineage: Eukaryota > Metazoa > Nematoda > Chromadorea > Rhabditida > Anguinidae > Ditylenchus > Ditylenchus destructor. Next base: position 19,066 of record JAKKPZ010000670.1, on the reverse strand, counting down.
TTCCCCCGACCAAAATCTAGGAATAAGTCCATGGTCTACGTTTCTGAATAATTCCTTGAAATTTTTGTAAAAAATATGACATCATTTTGATTTATTCTAAGCAAACTTAAAATAAAGTTCCTTTAACATTTCGAAATTCCCAGAATTGGAAAAATGCCACTTTTTGAAAAGAAGCCCCGAAGCATCTTGTTATCAGCAAACAACACAGGTTTTCAATAAAGTTTTCAATAAAGGTTTTCAATAAAGTACAACTCTTCCAGATAATACAGAGTGCATCTTAATAAATGAGTGATCTCGTTATTTTGTTGTTTTGTTAATCATTTCGTTGTCACATTGTATTGATTTTGCATTCATATAAAATGGTAAACTCGTGGCTACATCCAGTGCCCTGCGGTGAGAATTTTTGAACCTCTGGTACTTTTTTTTCAAGCGCATTCTTAGGGGTGCATTTTTTCAAATTTTTCAAATTTGCGCCGAAACCATAATGCCAATAAATTATATAGAAAAATTGTTGTATTGTCGCGGACCGCGACTCAATTATTCCCAATTTTGATCTCTTTTTCGTATATTGTCAAATTTATGTTTTTCCCATTTTTGGTTTTCAATAACCATCCCATTTCACCTCTGTCTGTACTTTATTTTTGCTAAGCTGAAAAGCTTTCCAATTTTTGCAGACTTCTGTCCAATGTTATGAAATTGATGAGTAATTCATTTCCGTACAGACGGTTTCTGTGTCCTTAGCGCAAAACTGCCCAACTATCTTTTCATTGAATCGCGCTTTGGGTTAAAATCTTATAAAATTGGGCCCCATAACTTCCGTTTCCTTTGTGTTCGATTACGAAATTGATTCCCTTTTTCCACTGTCTGGCCTGGTGTATCCGGTCTGGCCGACTGTTCAGCTTATTGGGCGGGTCGACCGGGCACCATAAATAGGCCGTTTCAGGGCCAAATTTTCAGTGTGTGTTGTGAACAAAGTGTGTTGTGAACAGAGTGTGTTGGAGAGTTGAGTTAACTAAAACTTTGCTTCTCCTCGTTGGCCGTTTTGAGCACCCCCTGACTCATTGCGGATTCTCAATCCCGAGAAAACTTCATTCATTCCATTTCGATCGAATCGCTCGAAACGAACACATAGAAAGCTCCCCATCTTTGACTCAATTGATTTAAGCTGAGGTTCTCCCTGTAACCTCAAAAACTACCTTTTTCTGGAAAGCGCGATTCCCGAATAGTTGACTTAGCATACACCCTTTGCTAAGGCCTCAGGAAACGTTTTCCCGATTTCAAGTGTTTGACACTTTCCCCTTTGTTTGAAGTGTTTGCATTTTTGTTTTGACTTTATTTGTTTAACTTTGCTTTCATCCAGTAAACTTTCCACCCTTTAAACTTGTTTCATTCTTTCTTTAAAAGCAGGCATTTATTACACAATAGGGGTGAGGAAGCCTCCCTCAATCTAAGCTACAAAACACACACCTTTTCTTCACCAAACTTCTAAAGTTTGGCTTGTTTCTCCATATTTGTTCTTCAACTTGTCTTCGACCTAAAGGTCACTTTGTCTGGCTAATTTATTGACTGTATATTTTCTTGTTGTGCATATTTTTGTTAGCTTTGACCAATACCCCGGTCTTAGCTTACTAAATTTCTGAGTTCCCCGAATTTTTGCAGTGATTGCTTGAGACTCCTCGGGAGATCAAGCGGAGACTCTAGTGTAAAAGCTAGCAGTTTTCGATAGAGTCGTATCGCAGGTTTCCCCGCAAGCTACCTAGGGACTCTTTTACGTTCCGCCCGCGACATCCCCAACACCGGATCCTTGGCCTCCTGTACTTCCTACCCTGAGCTTTCCCTGTAATTACCTTTGTGACTTCCTACCTTATTGTTTTAACTTCCAGATTTCCTTCCCTATTACATAATCTTTTCATTTCCCTTCAAGCTTCCTATTTCCAAAATGTCTTCACCTTATTCTACTGCTATAATGGTGTATAACAAAAAAGCTGAGGACATGTTAGTTAATAAGGCGTCAACTGAAATTCCTCGGGGTATGAACGACATCAGTTCCCTTCAGGATTTGCGTCGAAACATCAGTACGGTGATTGATAAGGCTTCCTTTATTGCTGACAAAATAGATGAAAATCAACGTGGCTGGCAGACTATTCAAAATACTATGTCGATAACGGAGCGCATAGACGACGTCAAGACTCAGACAACTTTTGTCAAGGACTCCGAGTACATTGAAAATGTGACAGAACTACAAATGTATATCCATAGTTTGAAACAGTTCCAAAGCGAGCTAGATGTTAAGTTGATTCCTGCTCCCGTTGTTACGCCAGCTTCAGCTCGTAGACTTCCCATGCTCCAATTACCTTCTGTCAAACTTCCCGAATTTGATGGGACTCTCTCAGAATGGCCATCGTTTTGGCAAAAATTTAAGACAATGGTTCATGATCTCGATCCCCTGGACATGCCTGCAGTACATAAACTTCATTTCCTAAAAGAATGTTTAAAGGGCCGAGCAGCCAGCGCGATTGCGATATTGGAAGAAGTTGAAGCCAGTTACCAAATGGCAGTTGACAAGCTTGAGGCCGAATTTGGCAATCCCCTTGCCATAAAACAGTCTCTTTATCATTCCCTCAAAATTTTAAGGCCAACATCAGGAAAAAGGGACGACTTGAGGCGTTTTGCAGACGAATTGGACAAAATTTGTTCCCATTTGACTCGCATGGGTGAAGATCTTGAAAACTTGCTAGTTCAGCAGATTATTCAGGAGAAACTTCCCACGTTCCTGATCAGAATCATGATCACTTCTCGAAATTCTCTTCCTGTTGGCGAAGTTTGGACAACAGCGAAAATTCGACAAAAGCTTCGAAGTGTCGTCAACGAACAAGAAGAGGTATTTAGAGCTCAAGAAAGGAGTGAAAGCCTCAAATTCGGAAATTCTCATCCCAGGAAAGTGAATGTAAATTATAATTCCCAAATTTACAGAAATTCCTATTATGATACTTCTTGCCCCGAACCTAAACAGTCATCACAATTCAGTCCAACTCCGTCATATTGTCCTAATACCATTCCCATTTCCCAGCCAATTTATTCACCTATTAATAACTTTGTTCCCATTTCTAGTGTAATTAGCTCACCTACTTTTCCTATCGTTCCCGAGAAATCTGAAAATATTCCAGTCCCACCTGGATATGAAGAAAAACTTCCAGAGTTTTTCCAATGCACAAACCCAACACCCATCCTTCCACATGTTCCAGTTCCTCCTGGATTTGAAGTTAAAGTTTCAGAGGTTCTCCCATGTGAAAAAGACAACAATTTCACACCTTCTACATCTACTATCGAACTTATTACAAATGTTCTTCCCTTCATCGAAACTGAGCCAATTCCTGAATCAAATTCTGAAATTTGCCTCAATTTGCCTCCTATATCCCTTCCTCCTATTAAGGTTATGAATAACTTTGATATGAGTTCCCATTTCCCACATAAGGACAAAGTATCTATATCTTCTTTCCAACAGCCAAAATTTTCCATTGTCAAAAATTCCCAATTTTTGACCAAAGTGAAACATACTTTTGTCACTAAACTGGCAAAGTATGAAAACTTTCATCCTAAACGACCTCCTTCCCAATTCACGAAATTCGAAATTTTTTCAACGAATTCTATTATGTCTAAATCATTTACTGATGGAGACAAATTCTCTAAATGGGACTCTAAGTCATTCCAAAATTCGCTATCACATTGCGACAACGAACCTACTTCTCGCACTCTTTCTATTTCCCAATTTGAAAAATCCTATCCGATAAATAGGAATTTATTGGCATATCCCAAAGCACATCCCCGCTTCCGGTCTCCCCGAAAACCTCCCTACTCATATCTTCCCATTCACTACCAAATGCTTATAATTTCCCACTGTCTCTTGACGATTTTCCAATCCAGACTTACTGATCTATTCCTCATCGTAAGTCATGTCACAAAATTGGAATTTTGTCCATTTTCTTCCATGCCAAAAGTATTGTTCATTCCTGCTTTCGAAACAGTCTACTGAAATCAGTTCTCTTGTTACTGAATGTAGGGGACATTTCCCTACACAAAATAACATACAAACTTTTCCCTGATTCCCAATTCTTGGTTAATTGATCCTCTCGTGCTAAATTTTAGCCATATTTTCCTCTTCATTCGGCGCAGAGGGGGAGGAGCTGTCGCTGCGATTTTTAACAGACTCCAAATTATTTTCCTTACCCCTTACATAAACTTCCCATTTTTCCATTGTCATTGTGTAACACACAGCGGCAGCACTACACAAAATTTTAAAATTTTTTCCCAATAACAAATTCCCGAAATTCCCTCTTATAAACTAAAATGCGGATCAAAATTTGAATCACATCGATTTGAATGCTGAAGATTCCTCTCGCTCTACAAGTTTCCCTGCCATTTCTGGACATCGCCTTTGGCTAGCACCTCCATATCGCTCACGAAATGTGCCAATTTTGATGCGTGCTCTCGCTTTACTCTGAAGTATGTGTGCTCCTATGCTCGAGACTTCGCTGCGAATCTGAAGTGTGCCTCTCCATGGTTGACCTCATCATGCTACGTATGCCTCCTCCAGATGTCTGCTTCACTGAACCTCCAGAAGCTGATCCAGCCGACTCCTAGCGCCCTGACCGTCTCACAAAGCGGCAGAGGGGGAGTGTCGCGGACCGCGACTCAATTATTCCCAATTTTGATCTCTTTTTCGTATATTGTCAAATTTATGTTTTTCCCATTTTTGGTTTTCAATAACCATCCCATTTCACCTCTGTCTGTACTTTATTTTTGCTAAGCTGAAAAGCTTTCCAATTTTTGCAGACTTCTGTCCAATGTTATGAAATTGATGAGTAATTCATTTCCGTACAGACGGTTTCTGTGTCCTTAGCGCAAAACTGCCCAACTATCTTTTCATTGAATCGCGCTTTGGGTTAAAATCTTATAAAATTGGGCCCCATAACTTCCGTTTCCTTTGTGTTCGATTACGAAACTGATTCCCTTTTTTCACTGTCTGGCCTGGTGTATCCGGTCTGGTCGACTGCTCACACTTTTTGGGCGGATCTACCGGGCACCATAAATAGGCCGTTTCAGGGCCAAATTTTGAGAGTGTGTTGTGAACAGAGTGTGTTGGAGAGTTGAGTTAACTAAAACTTTGCTTCTCCTCGTTGGCCGTTTTGAGCACCCCCTGACTCATTGCGGATTCTCAATCCCGAGAAAACTTCATTCATTCTTTTTCGATCGAATCGCTCGAAACGAACACAAAGAAAGCTCCCCATCTTTGACTCAATTGATTTAGCTTGAGGTTCTCCCTGTAACCTCAAAAACTACCTTTTTCTGGAAAGCGCGATTCCCGAATAGTTGACTTAGCATACACCCTTTGCTAAGGCCTCAGGAAACGTTTTCCCGATCTCAACCTTTTGACACTTTCCCCTTTGTTTAAAGTGTTTGCATTTCTGTTTTGACTTTATTTGTTTAATTTGCTTTTAACCAGTAAACTTTCCACCCTTTAAACTTGTTTCATTCTTTCTCTCAAGCAGGCATTTATTACACAATTAGGGGTGAGGCAGCCTCCCTCAAACTAAGCTACAAAACACACACCTTTTCTTCACCAAACTTCTAAAGTTTGGCTTGTTTCTCCATATTTGTTCTTCAACTTGTCTTCGACCTAAAGGTCACTTTGTCTGGCTAATTTATTGACTGTATATTTTCTTGTTGTGCATATTTTTGTTAGCTTTGACCAATACCCCGGTCTTAGCTTACTTAATTTCTGAGTTCCCCGAATTTTTGCAGTGATTGCTTGAGACTCTTCGGGAGATCAAGCGGAGACTCTAGTGTAAAAGCTAGCAGTTTTCGATAGAGTCGTATCGCAGGTTTCCCCGCAAGCTACCTAGGGACTTTTTCCGTTCCGCCCGCGACAACCCACAAAAGAATGAGCATGTGTTCTTGGTGTACGTCCAGCGGTTCTCAGTGTACGTCCAGCAGGTGTGGCTAACAAGAGCTGTTTTGAGATAGACGACATCAAAGACAGACAGTTAGACATTGCATCTGTGGTGAGTGCGGGCGAAATTTTCCCCCGACCAAAATCTAGGAATAAGTCCATGGTATACGTTTCTGAATAATTCCTTGACATTTTTGTAAAAAATATGACATCATTTTGATTTATTCTAAACAAACTTAAAATAAAGTTCCTTTAACATTTCGAAATTCCAGAATTGGAAAAATGCCACTTTTTGAAAAGAAGCCCCGAAGCATCTTGTTATCAGCAAACAACACAGGTTTTCAATAAAGTTTTCAATAAAGGTTTTCAATAAAGTACAACTCTTCCAGATAATACAGAGTGCATCTTAATAAATGAGTGATCTCGTTATTTTGTTGTTTTGTTAATCATTTCGTTGTCACATTGTATTGATTTTGCATTCATATAAAATGGTAAACTCGTGGCTACATCCAGTGCCCTGCGGTGAGAATTTTTGAACCTCTGGTACTTTTTTTTCAAGCGCATTCTTAGGGGTGCATTTTTTCAAATTTTTCAAATTTGCGCCGAAACCATAATGCCAATAAATTATATAGAAAAATTCGCGAGAAAAAAGGCCGCAGGCAAAAATTTTTGAAATAATTGGCTTTTCTCTTAAAAATTGACTAAAATTTATCATTGAAATAAATTATAACATTTAATTTTTTAATATTTATTGAAAATATCACAAATTTTTGGCCCAAAATTTTGGAAAAACAGTGAGACATACTACAAAGTTAAGGAGAAAATAGCGCCGCGGGCGATTTTTTTTTTTTAATATTAAGCTTGATTGCCAAAAATTGCCATAAGTTCTTTCTTCCTTTTTCTTTTCTTTCTTCTCCTCTCGTCCACGCCAGCGAAAAATTTCCTTTGGTCCCCCCTTTTGATTTTTTTTCTCCTTCCAAAAGCTGGACCCATGGTACTTACCCTATTTACCCATATGACCGCAAGGCCCTGGCTACATCTTTAAAAAAGAATAGCTCAATATGTTAACAAAAAGTACATTTTATAAGCATTTCAAATTGCGCAAAATATTTGCACCACCCTGTATAATACACCGGTTTTTAGGGTTTGTTTTGATGCGCTGATTACGAATCAGTAATTATTTTTCACGTATCATATCAAAAATTAGCATTTTTGCAATCAATTGGTCAACCGGTCTATTGCAGCGCGCGATCGAGTCCGACCTCAAATTCGGACTCAGCGGTGTCGGAAAACCCCCGAGTGCAAAAAATGTCAACCTAATTGCCTCATTTTGTGTAAAATTTCAATGGTTGATCAACAAGCCTAGGCCTAAATTTTCAAACAATTTTGTTTTATTTTAATGTTATTATTATCCCAATTTGTATTTGGTCTGTAATCGAGCCGGGGCTAGGCAAAACATTTCCAATTATATTTTTGATATAAATATTTATATGCTTTTATTGTAATAATTGCATTTTTTTTCTTATTTGGTAATAAATTATAAAATTCGATCTAAACTCTTAAATGAGCATACTTATAGGCATAGACTTAGGTTAGGCTTGGGCTTAAGTTTAGGTAGCTTGGTTCTCTGGAATGAAAGCTCGAATCTGACCTCCTTATAGGAGGTTAAACCCATAATTATTGTTTGAACTTGGAGGGAAATTTCGCATGATTCAAAGTCCAGCTCAGAAGCTCCATCGATATGTGCGCTATACAACTCAACCTGAATAGCAATGTTGTCAAATGTCTGTTCGAAGCTAACAAGAGTTAAACAAGCGAGCTCATCCAGAAAATTTGAATTTTACATGGCACGCCAAAATGAATAGTTGTTCAGCAAGACCAGACAAATAAAATAATATGAATTTTCCTGCGACGAAGCTATGTTTACGTCAACGATCCAAATCAATAGTTGCTTTACTAGACATCAACAGGATCACGTACACTTCTATGTGCTTTCTGGATGCTTGTCTTTGAATAATATGCTTTTTAATAATAATAAAAAACTGTCTGGACTAACTATAAACGAAAGTTTCTCTGACGTCAAGTTGATACATCACAATAACAACTTTGAAAAGCGTTTCAATGTAAAGTAGTGGTGTTTCTCAACGAAAATCTTATTCGTGTCACAAATTCTTTTCTGTCACCAATTTGGCGTGTGGCGTTGTGTGAAAACTCTCAAAAGAGCATATTTTTAGGCTTAGGCTTGGTTCTATTGAAAGAAAAACCGAATATGACCCCTTATAGGGTTAAATCCATAATTGTTGTTTGAATTTGGCGGAAAATTTCAAAAATTTGTGTCAGAAAAGAGCCACATTTGTTTGACAGCCTAATGCCTCACTTCTTTCAGACATGTAGTAAATGTTTGGGGTTCCGAAGCATTGATGCCGTTTCAGTAACTATCCTTTATGCCAAAACAAATGTTGGCGTTTATTTTAATTCAATGTGTTTCATTGAAAACTCCCTATCCTCTACACAATGGGTTTGTCCACGCCATAACAGGGTCTTTTTTCTACACTATACTTTTTCCATACTCAGCTGTACTACTTCTCTATCATTCTATTGCCCTTTCTCTGCCACCTTATTAGGCAAAACCCGCCTGGACACATTGTCAAACGGTTTTGGATTTTAACATACTCCCTCCATTAACTAAAACCCACTGGCCCCAAATCGCCCTTTTCTCAAAAGGCTTTACAAAATATAGGCTTAAAGTGGGTTAAAAGTGGCTTAAAAATACTGTCTTTGTGCGCACTTTCTCCCAATTATCCGCCATTTTATGCTCAATGAAAATTAACCAACTTTGTTATACTCAATAAATATAGTCCCTAATAACTTAAGTTAGAGTCACAATACAAATTGATGATTGATGGGTGATTTGCAAAATTAGCCTATTTTGGCGTATGATCGGTCTGTTTTTGACCACTCATTATGGTGTTTTAGGGTCGCTTTAGTCCACAAATTTTTTTTAATTTTTGAAAAAGGTCCGTTTTAAAGAAAAATATCTCAAACTTTGGCACATTTTTCAAAATTTTCATTTGGCAAAAATGTGCCAAATTTTGACGTATTTTTCTGAAAAACTCACTTTTTTTTCCAAAAAATGGGATCCAAACCGCCTCGAAACGCCAGAATTAGTAGTCAAAAAGCAGACCGGATGTCTCGAACAAACCGGACGACTCATCAAACTCAATTGTGACGCTAGCATTACTCATACCTCTGTTACTGACTATTGGTATCACGTCGAGCACCTATAAAGACGAGAAGGTTAAAACTGGCTATATGGGGCAATGATTACAAACCCAAACCTAACTTTTGCTACTATATTCTAAGATATTTGTATAGAATATTCATCCAGCGTAAAAATAATTATACAGAAGAATGAGCGTTTATCGGGGAAATCTAAAGACAAAGGAGACTTTAGAAGTCGAATCCCGGTTTGAGCCGCAAACAGAGTAGAAACCAATAATAGCGGACCGAGTTTTGGGCAGATCAAAGAAACATGCCCAACAAAACAGCGAATGCGTTATGCTAAATCCTTAAATGCGTTTTTGCTTAACGTGAACTACAACTATTAGAAAATGTTCTTTAGATAATTGCATAAAGTTCAATCAACAATATTCGTTATGCGAGAAGTATTTTTTCGGGCCTTTTTATTTATGGCGTACTGTGTCTTGGCTATTGCACCAGTTGTTGGAGCTACGAGAGTTGGTAACCGGTTGGTAACCGATCTCAGGAAATGGCAAATGGTGAGCATTTTTTATAATATGCATAAATTTGAACTAAAAGTAAAGAGTTATAATTGGACCCTCGAAAATTTTAGACGACTTTCGGTTTTATCATTGCATAAAACATTCGATTTTTACCTAGGTAGTATTTTCAGGAGTATTTTTCGGAGCTGAACCTGTCATTATCTAGTTTTTGATACTTTGTCAAAAATATCAAAACTGGACCTAAATTCGTCGTCGAAAACCGTCGGGGCAGAAAATTTCGGCGCTTATTTTCAGCACAAATTTTTTCGTAAGTTTACGACAAAAGAGTAAATGTAAAGATATAATATTTTACCCAAAATTAAAAGTTTGACTGACTTCTGCTTTAGAGGAATGCAGCATCTGTCTTGGTGAACTCACAGAAGAAGAACATATGACACAATATAAAAATAAAAAGGAACAGGTGACACAATTACAATGCGGTCACTTCTTTCATCGCAATTGTGCAAAGAGTTGGCTCGTTAAAAAGCAGATTGTCCAATATGCCGTGAGAACCTAGCCGAGTGGGACTTTAAACTGAAAAGTGAAACAACCGTAGGTAAAGACACTCAAGCCAAGTGTGCTAAAGATGTTCGTGGTTCCAAATTGTCCAAAGCTCTAAAATTAGCTCTAAAAATAGGATAAACAAACGTGAAATTTTATATGTGTGAAATAGTCTCATCCGATAATTATAAATTACTATAATTGTGCGTGTGTGTTTCTGTCGCGATTTTTGGTTGAGGTCGCTTTAAGCAATCTGGTGACGAGGAAATCATTCTATAGAAATTTTCACCTATGACGAGTTCGAATTTGATATTACTTTTTTGCGATTGAGTTTGCGACATCTGCCGCAATCGGAACTAAATTAATATTTTTTTCGATTTTGGCATATGATGCATGGTTTATGGTTATTTTTAATGAGGAAATCGAAAATGATGCTATTTTTGACATTTCCGACAAAGTTTGCGACATTTATCGCAATCACGGTTCCAAATTGCGAATTTTTCGGATTTGGCAAGTTCCGTTCTGACGAAAAAACCGGAAATAACGTTATTTACGATAAAGTTTGTTTATATTCTGCAAAAGCACTATTAACAACGTAATAACATAATTATTTCAAAAGTGTTCCCAAGTAGAGCGGCCGAAAATAATATATTAAAAATGACTTACTTCATTCATCTTCTCTGCTTTCAAATCGCTGCCGCTCGTTTAATTTCTTCTCCAAATTAATTTCAATCATATATGATTCACCAATTCAACCAAGCCTTCTCTCAGCTCGTCTCATTCAATCAATTTCAGCCACAATTCGGGCGTTAATTCGCAAGTTAATGCATAAAATGATTTCGTAAGATGATACATTTAGATCTCAGTGATCAGAATTTGATCATTAAATTCTAAACAAATATTTGACTTACGCGTCAATCAAAGATAGCTATATAGAGCTTACTCAGGATTTAAGCTTGAACTATCCAATGACAAAAATATTCAAAAATCGCAATGGGTCCACGCTGAATTAATATTTTCGTGTCCTAACACCGAAATTTGAACTTCCCATTTTTCTGAAATACATAATATCCATAGATGAGATAATACGAGATCCAAAATCTAAAACTCCGGAGAATAATGTGTGAGGTAAATGTAAAAAATTAACGAGATTATATATGAAATCAGTCGCATGTCTTTCATTGTCTTGCTTTACCATCATTCAAATTCGTTCATTTACCACCGTTTCTGTTGTTGCGTTGCGGTGGTTCCGCCAGCGCCAAATCTGTTGCCTCCAAAGCCATTCAATGTCTCCTGCGCAGCCGCGGCTTGTTTCGCAGCGGTATTTCCAAATCCGTTAAGTGCACTTGCAGCAGCATTTGTAGCGGTTTTCAGTGTATTCGTTCCCGTTCTCATTGCTGAGTCAACGAATCCAGACCCGGCCTGACCAAGTCGAGATGTTGCGTCTTGCACGTTGCTGAATGCGTCTTTAGCATTGCCAAATACACCTTGGCCTGGTTGACGTCGGTCGTCAGTCCGAGATTGATTTTGTATTGGGACTTGTTGACGTGGAATTTGCGGTTGTTCGCCTAAAATTAAAATTTTTAACATGATTAGTGACTGTGAAGTAAACCATCCAAAATAATTATCCAATCACCCTAAAGCAAAAGTGACCGGATGTTTGTGTGTGTCCGGACGATCCAGCATGCGGATCCGGGCGTGTGATACGTCAAATGATAGGTCTCGGCGAGCTAAGAACAGAAACGTTGGAAGCGGAAATTTTTATTGGAGGATGGCAGAGTTATCCTGGATTTTCTTCCAGAAATCCAGGATTTAAAAGGGCAAGTTTCTTAGCCGGGCTCGGATCGGGCCGAGTGATAGCTCAAAATGCTCCCCAACTCAAGAGAAGACGATTGGTACCAAAATCAGCCCGATCCCGGCATGGCTCGCAAAGATACAGGTGCGCGAAATCCTGGAATTCCTGGATTTTGGCCACCTGGCAACTTTCTTAGCCGGGCATGGATCAGGTCGAGTGATAGCTCAAAATGTTACCCAGCTCAAGGGAAGACGATTGGTACCAAAATCAGCCCGATCCCGGCACGGCTCGCAAAGATACAGGTGCGCGAAATCCTGGAATTCCTGGATTTATAAAGGGCATACTGAGCGGCGTAGCCGCTGTGGCGCTCCCCTAGTGCTGTACTAAAGAAGTGCCAACAAAATAATAGCAATTGAATCCGAATTTGCTTTTCCTTTGCAAACAAAATCAACAGGGAATCTTTTGATTCAATTGGCTGTTTAACAATGGACCAACTGTTTCCTTTCTGTTTTCAAAGGAAAGCAAACTCAAATTCAAATTCCATGACAATATTTCCGTTGCTAACAAATTGGTGTGTTTTTATTAATAAAAATTTGTCTACCCGAAATTCTCATAGCATTGCTATTACCATTTGCTAGGGCACATACCTCTTAAGCCGTCTTGGCGTTGATGCTGAGGATCATATTTGGGTTCCTGTTGTTGGCGCTGTCTTTGCCCCGGCATTAAACTTTGTTGTGTGGCATTCGCGTTAGTTGTTCTCGCGTCAGTAGTTGACTAGATTGAATGTAATTAGTGGTTGGATTTCTATGCTCCAATTTTTTGGTTTCCGGTTTTATGTTTTTATGCCATTAGTTGACCGAAATTCTATCTCAAGACAAATCTTTTTCTAGATGTATAGCCTCAAAGGACTCGCAGATGTGTATGTACGGCTAAACTTTTCCTCATACTCAGCCTAGTTTGTTCGGGAGTAAGGTTTGTTCTCTTAAAAGACTCGGGATCCAGATAAATTAAAAAATTATCTGTTAAGTCGCTAAAAGATATATAAACCACAGATAAGTAAATCCCCATCCTTAAGATGCCCTTATAAGGAGTTCCCAGAATCGCAAAGCGTAAAAAGAGTTTAGTTTAAGAAGTTAAAATTCCTAAAATATACCTTGAATTCGTTTGGCTGTCGTCCATAAGGTTGACCAGACTGTTGTCCGAAGCCAGACTGCTCTCGACCTCCATTTCTACCATACTGCTCTCCGGCACCAAACCGACCGTCACCGCGATTTCCACCGTTAAGACCATTTTGCTTCGATAGGTCGTGGATTTCGTCAAAATCCACATCTGGCGGCCTGTTATAGACTGATTCGCCTTCGTTTTGGAAGGCGGAAGATTTGTACGCGCCCCGTTCGTCAGGATATAAATCTACTGTAGGTCCTAGATTATTACGTTTGTCGTGGTCCAGGCCACGGCTATCTGTCGACGGCCATAATTTCGATGCCTAAAGGGCATAATTAAAAGTTCTCGTCGAATTGCGTATGTTTAGCTAGTGATAAAATCTTCACTTTAAGAAAATCGGAGAAAATGGCTTTGAAACATATAATTCTAAATTAACGCCTTTAAATTAATTTACAGGCGTGTTTTAGAGTGAATGTTGTATGTTGGGTAATTTGGATATGGCTTAAACAAAACCATTAGATCATTTATAAAATACCTCGTCAGGAGGTATGCTATGGTTTCTGAGATGAGCGGTGTTTGATGAGCTCTGTTTGCTGCGAATAATCTGAAAATAATCCGCTCTATGGTTCCGTTCTCTATGGGGTGTCTGCAAATAATTCCGGCTTTAAAGGGAGGAGATGACCGTTACATAACTTGATCTAAGTAGGTAAGTTGTCTAAACTGTAGCATGTATAAGCGATCAATGCCCAGACTACAAAAATTAAGGCATCTTGAATTCCCATGCGCCAGAAAACTCTTGTTGTTCCTTTTTTATGGCCAAAACAAATTCTGATATCAGTGGCGGGATATTTCGTAGTGCTAGTTCTTCCAAAAGCACATTTTTGTATAGGAAAACACAACAGGAACCACTAGTAAAAGTTAAAGAACTTGAGCTTAGTTACTGTTCAAACAAAAGTAAAATACCTCATCAGGAGGTATGCCATGGCTGGGTGGATTACTACTGTTTGACGGGTTCCCTCTGCTGCGAATAATCTGAAAGTAATCCGTTACAAAAAAAAATTTAATCAATTCGGTGAAAATAGTGTTAAAAATACCTCGTCAGGAGAAATGCCGAGATTGCCACTCCATTTGCTTACATCGTTCGGAGATAAGCCGAGGCTATCAGAATGACTATTTCTGTAGGACTGAAAAAACACTGCTAATTAGGATAGTGCCATTAATTTAATTTTTAATAAAATATCAAATTTTACTCAAAATGAAGCCAAGAATCATACGTTATTGAAAGGTACCACAATTTTAAAACAGCTTTCCATAAACCAAAAAAAATGACAAGCACAAAAATTGTTCAAGATAATGCAACTCAAGAGAATTCAGATTAGTTTTGTATCACCTACGTCAGCTCGGTTCCTGTCACCATAACCCACTGGCTGTCCAGAACGCTGTCCATATTGTGCATCTCTGTAATTTTTAACGTTAGTTATTAACTCCTCTAAAAATTTACCTCTCATTTTGTGGGTCAAGATTACCACCAAATCCAACTTGCTCAGTTGGTCCACACGTCCGCGATCGACACGATCAACAGGGGGCGCTTCAAAGAAAGAATGTCCAAATAAGTAGAAGATAAAAAACAGTATCCAGAACTTCATTCTGTTTCCAAGTGTTTTTTCCTTCCGTGCTAAATTGCAGTATGATTGAAAGTGCAATATTCACTTTTTGATGAGCGCCGATAGAATTATTTTACTTGATGTGCAGGTTCATAATAAAGGACAGATCTGAGCTAGACTTGAAGTTGGGACAGCAAAATAGGAGTTGCGTCAAAAAGAGGCGTCATAAAATTCGCGCGCGAATTCAAATGGAAATTTTGGGGGGTTAACACACATAGGGTACCCCCTGTAAAAGGTATACTATCGTGTACAGCTCGATGAGCTGAACACCTTTTACAAAAGTACCATGGGTGTCTGAGACGATCCTGGCGATATATAGCGAAAAAATCAATCCAAAACGTCCATTTGAATTCGCGCGCGCGTCACTTTTTCATTTGTCATCGTTTTACAACTTCAAGTCTAGATCAGATCTGCCCTTTACAGGCCGCTGCTTACAGTAAAAGAAATATAAATAATGGTACTTTACTAAAAAGCAAGTGTCTGTCTGTGCGTGCGTGTGTCCACTGTCGTTTTGACCCTTTTTAGGCCGTTTTCGACCCAGATTTAATCACCGCTATAGTAAACACCCCCATCAATCCGTAAAAATCGACTCAGATTCGGGGTCGACATAGGTCGAACAGGTCGAAACGGAGGTCGGAATGGTCGAAAATGGCATTTTTAGGCATTTTAGGCATACTGGGTACCATATATAGGGTTTTCGGGCTCGGTGAACACGATTCCGACAAAATTTTGGGGCACACCACGAAAGATATACTTCGGCGCTAGACATATATAAAATATTTCTACTCTATATCTAGCAAAAAAGTTTCTTAGTAATCTATTTATAAAATTGGCAATTTTACAAAAAATTTCAATTTTTGTGCCGAAAAATAGGCTTTTTGTAAAAACCGAATGCACTTTGCATACTTATTTCCGTCTAGCTATGTAGGAAAAGTGAACTCAGAAAAATTATGTTACCTTTAAAAATTGACAAAATCTTCATTTTATTCCCAAATCAAAAAGTCAGTTCAAATTCGCGCCAAAAATATGAAAAATTTGGCCAAAAGATATGGCTATTCTCATTCAGATCCGCCCATAACGTGAGAATGTACGGATCGTTATAGTTCCTATTACTACATAGAATTCAGTATTACAAGAAACCCGCCGATTCTCGGCGGATTACCGCCTCGAATCGGCGGGTTTCTTGTAATTTTTTTCCGCCGTTAGCGTGCATCCGCGGCGCTACCGTATCGCTGCAGTAGTAAAATATTGTGTTGCCTCTAATTCCTTCGGGATTCTACTCTAAACAGTCTGGGGAGCATTTTGGTACCAAACTTGCCCGGAAAGGGGGAGGGGAAGATACGTAAACTTCGGTTTTTAGGCAAAAAATGCCAAAAATCCGGAAAATGTGACATTTTCCGGAAGGCATATCTCGCGCAGGTTGTCCGTGTTGCCTCTAATTCCTTCGGGATTCTACTCTAAACAGTCTGGGGAGCATTTTGGTACCAAACTTGCCCGGAAAGGGGGAGGGGAAGATACGTAAACTTCGGTTTTTAGGCAAAAAATGCCAAAAATCCGGAAAATGTGACATTTTCCGGAAGGCATATCTCGCGCAGGTTGTCCGTGTTGCCTCTAATTCCTTCAGGATTCTACTCTAAACAGTCTGGGGAGCATTTTGGTACCAAACTTGCCCGGAAAGGGGGAGGGGAAGATACGTAAACTTCGGTTTTTAGGCAAAAATGCCAAAAATCCGGAAAATGTGACATTTTCCGGAAGGCATATCTCGCGCAGGTTGTCCGTGTTGCCTCTAATTCCTTCGGGATTCTACTCTGGACATCCTGGGGAGCATTTTGGTACCACACTTGCCCGGAAAGGGGGAGGGGAAGATACCTAAACTTCGGTTTTTAGGCAAAAAAAGTTATCTCGCGCAGGTTGTCCGTGTTGGGGCTGAAACCGGTACCAATCGTCTTGTCTCGTCGAGAGGAAGCGATTGACGTATCACACGCCCCAATCCGAGCGGGGGGTGAAAAGTTGCCCTTTTACGTGACACACGTGACACACGGATGTCACGTTTTCACGTATGTCCACGTGAAAAATTTTTGCGGTTTCCGACTCAGCGTGGTCGATTTAGGGGGGGTACCCGCGAGCCTAGAGTCCGGGGCAGCCGAAAACATGCCTAACCCGGGGGAACCCCCCCCCCCCCCCCCCTCTATCCTGCGAAATAGGTTAGAGTGTAAAGGACTGACCAGACATAACATTTGCCTATGAAACATCAACATTTGATAATAACTTCAAGCGTAAATAGAGTACCTAATAAATTGTAACCATTTCTAGATCCATAAAAACCAAAGTTTCCGAAAATTTCATCCTATATGAAACGAAGTGATAAAGTTTGAAAAAGCTCACCTCGTATCCTTGCGACTTCGCTTAGCGAGTACTGGAGGCTGCGGCTCGGTACTATTCTTGGCTTTGGCTCGGCTGCGAGTTACCATCGGCGTCGGCGGTTTGCACTTTTTCGGCGGCATAGAGTTGCGGCGGAGAGTCACTTGAACGCTGAAAATTAAAGAATGAGATTGATAATTCACAGTAAAACGTAAGTGAAACAGGTACGGGTCTACAGGCCTACACATGCAGGCCTACATAGTTAGATCTCCCTTAATATAAACCATCGGCAGGTTTCGTTACATTTCACTTTTAGCCCGCTTTTTCACGCTCCCGAACCCCAGGCTCGCGAGTACCCCCCCTAAATCGGCCACGCTGAGTCGATTGGCACTAAAATTTTTCACGTGAGGTCACGTGAAACGTGACTTACGTGTGTCACGTGAGTCACGTAAAAGGTCAACTTTCTCCGGGTTCGCTCGGTTATGGCCGAGTGATACGTCATTTTGTAGCTCTTGATGAGATTGGACGAATGACGTATCAATCAGCCTGGACACGGCACGGGAGCGGGAGATATGGCCATGTGAAATCCCGAAAATGCAACATTTCGCGCACCTGGAACTTTCTCCGGTTCGCTCGGTTATAGCCGAGTGATACGTCATTTTGTAGCTCCTGGGATAGCCCGTATACTCCCAGGTTAACCTGGGATAGCCCGTATCCTGCCAGGTTTACCTGGGATAGCCCGTATACTCCCAGGTTAACCTGGGATAGCCCGTATACTCCCAGGTTAACCTGGGACAGCCCGTATATTGCCAGGCTTATCTGGGATAGCCCGTATACTCCCAGGTTAACCTGAGATAGCCCGTATACTCCCAGGTTAACCTGGGATAGCCCATGAAATTGTCCATGAAATAGTCCATGAAATTGTTACCGAGCCCAAATTCTAATTAAAAACTTCTCTTTAGCATTTAACGCGTCAAAAAATGTGACTTTTCAGATAAGTGACGCAAAAATCTAAATCACATAATTGTGTTACAAAAAGATTCCAAATAACATAAGTTTACCGTATGGAACACAAAATCCTCTTCCTCCTATTCAAAAACCTTTAAAAACACGTTTTTACATTTTGGCGCGAATTCAAATTTTCAAATTTCAAATCTGATTTCAAATTCGGATTCAGCATATCCGAAAACCCCTGTATGCAAATTTTCACCAACTTTTACCGTCAGATCCAAAAAACCCATTTTTTAACCAAAAAATGACCAAAAAATTCATAAAATTTTTTGCAAAAAACGAAAGCGAAAAATTCCAAAAGCAGAAATACTCTAAATAACCTATATTTGCGATACAAATAAGCAGACAGACAAAATTCTGCAAAATAATATAGTAAAATGCCCTCAGTGGCTTTGTCAGTGAATTGTGACCCCGTTATTTGGGATTTTCCAGTGCTTAATGACAAATTAGATTTCCCAATTATCAATTCCCAAAACCTCCCTATTCCAATTTTACCACTCCTGGTTACAATCTGCGTCGCCATTTAAATGAAAATTTGACAAAAACAAGATAAATATGGGAATGTTTTCAAAATTTGACAAATTTTCTTTCAAAATTTTTTCCAAATTTTGGAAAATTTTTTCAGAATTGCCTTTTATGGTATTTTCGCAGTCGGAAGCGACCCCGAGGCAGAGGCGCTCGAAAAATTGCCCGGAGGTGGATGCGCGGGCGATTTTCAAAAAAAGTCTCAACACGGGTTGCAACCAGGGCTGGGAACTTTGATCGCGGGTCCGATCCGATCCGATCCGATACCTGGTGACCGCCAACCCGATCCGATCCGATCCGATCCCCAAAAAAC